>PVIH01020000.1:0-33733 GCA_004025045.1 Sigmodon hispidus | reverse complement strand
TGGTTTGTGTGTCTCCTGTCACCTCTCTGGTCAGGGTTCGAATCTGCCCCTCAGAGACCCCTGCAGTTGGTTTGCTCAGTTCACTCAGTTCGGGGTCGCAGTAGGGATCCTTGCAGATACCCTCAGCAGCAGCAGGAGCTGTGGGTGTGGCCAGGTGCAGAGTTCAGCTGCCCCCTGCTCCAGAGTGTGCTGGGACGCCGCAGAGAGCACCGGTCCCGGCGGCGGTGGAACCGGAAGCAATGAGAGCTCAACTCTCCCTCCCAGGCCAGGATACTTGCGCTGAGGCCTGCCGAACCCTCCTCACCTCTGGTCAGGGTTCGAATCCACCCCTCAGAGACCCTTGCAGTTGGTTTGCTCAGTTCACTCAGTTCGTGGTCGCAGCTGGGATCCTTGCAGATACCCTCAGCAGCAGCAGGAGCTGTGGGTGTGGCCAGGTGCAGAGTTCAGCTGCCCCCTGCTCCAGAGTGTGCTGGGACGCCACAGAGGGCACCGGTCCCGGCGGCGGAAACGGAAGCAATCGATGCTCTGTATTTTAATTGTTGGATTGTATGGCAATGCTACAATTTTTTGAAACTTCAGTAACATTCTCTGTAATGACTGTGCTAATGTCTCTCACTTTAAATTAAAAGCTCGTGATGACTAAGCATAGTGAGGAAGTCACGTGAAAAAGTGAGAGAGGATAAATGCTGTCCCTCTAGCACAAGCTATCAAGCCATCAGTACAAATGAAAGGTTTCTGAAAGGAATTAAAAGTGCTATACTACTGGACAAGCAAATAATAACAAAGCCACCCAAGTGTCTTGGTGATAAGAAGAAACTCTTAATAGTCCAAATATAGGTTCAGATGAGCCAGCTCAGTCCCTGGAACCAATGTTTACTCCAGAGCAAGCTCTGAATATTCTTTACCTCTGTGAAGAATGACAGCAGTAAATCAGCAGAGACTGAAGCTAGAATATTTTTAAAAAAATGCTTTCCTAACATCAAAACAAGGGCTGAAGCAACAAACTGCAGATATAGAAGCTGCATGAAGCCAGTGGGAAATAGCTAAGCTTATTAGTGAGGGTAGCTGTCCTCACTAAGAACCAGATGATTTTAATGCAAAATGAGGCAGTCTCCTAATAAACAGATAGTATCTAGGAGGTCATAGAAATGAGATTCCATGACTTAAAGTTTAAAAGAACAGAAACATTGTCTTCCAAGTCTATCTTTAAAGTTAAAGCTAATATTTACTTGCCATTCTGAAAACCTAATCCCTCAGCAAATGCTAGAAAGTTTTGTATGTCTTTGCTGTTAGTGAACTGCAAAAAACTGGGGATGGAATTGCATCAGATAACAATATGATTTGCTGAACATTTTAAGCTGACTTATTCAGCTAGTATTTAGAAAAACAGATGTCACATTATATATTTTACAATATATCTGGTTACCTGAGTTTTGAAGAAGTAAAATAAAACTAATTTGGAATATTAGAAAAAAAAATCTTAAATGATAGCATCATAACCAGGAGTAAAATGGATGGTACAATTGTGACAGCATTTCCACTGTGGAGTAGATGCTCTTGATGAAGATGTCTGCTGTGAAGAGAAGGGTCTGTGGGTGGTATATATTATTGCAGTTTTACTTTAGAAAATGTCCAGAGCCTCCCTCCAAAACCTTTATTAATCACCAATATTCAAGCATCAGGTGTGAAGTTAATCAGTAGCCTTTAGCACTAAGTTCTAATGACAAGGCTTAGATAATAATTATCAGTTTTATAAATGAAATATTTTAATTGCATTATAAAAGTCTTAGATATAATGATTTTACTCACTTAATAAACTACTACAGAGCAGAATAAAAGAAAGTCTTTATAGACGTTAGAGAAATAAACATCTAAGGTTTGTTTTATTGTGATATTTGCCCTTTGTGACAGTGTATATGCAATCTATTTCATCTCCTGTTTTATAACTTGAAACAACTAATAGAGAAAAATATCTAAATTTTGTCAGACAAGCTTTTGTGGTTTCTTTATAAATTCATAAAGTTCAGAACATCTTAGTTATTAAGGCTTGCCTATTTTTGCCTTGGTATAAATAGAAAAGCTTTTGTTTTTGACACATTAAATGAATTGTAAAAAACCATTTTCAAAGGTAAGATTGCAAACACTCCCATAATCTTCCAGTGATTAAAACTAATGTTGTGCAATGTTTGGACAAACATTATGAATTTCAACCATTACTACAATCTAAAATGAGTAGTTATATTATTATATAAATAGTATATATACCTAATTTTTAAAAATATTTTTGCAAAGCTAGGTAGCTAGAAGAGTGCTTATCTTCTGTGGATGAGGGCCTGAGGTTGATTCCAGTGTCACTTGAGTGAATACGTGAATGAATGAATATGAATGAATGAATGAATGAGTAATGAGAAAGATTACAAAAAAGGTACCTAAGTGAACCCTTCCAATTGGTAGATTAAATTTTTCTTTAATCTTAATAGTATAAGTGTTTGAAACAGCTATGGGAAAATGTTTATAAAGCAACCGTTTGTATTATTTAGAGTTTTAAACTAAGCATATATACAAGTCTTTTTTAATTTTGATATTTGTAGACAGTGTTGTAAGATTGTAAATAATTGTCCATTCTACTGGTTTAATAAAAAGGTAGATTGACCAAATGCAGACAGGAAGTGTGGGTGGAGCTACGAGACTAAGAAAACTCTGGGAACAGGAAGAGCAGAGAAGAGATGCCAGAAAGACCAGTGGAGAAGCCAGCATATGCAGAGGAAAACTATGCTGCTCTGAGAAAAAGGTACCAAGCTGCACGGCTAAACAAGATAAGAATCATGGGTTGGTTTAAGAACAAAAGCTATCTAGCAATATGTCTGAGCCATAGGCTGATCAACATAAAATTAATACAAGCGTCTGTGTTTCTGTGGAACAGCAGTTCAGAACTTCAGGGCTAGGCTGGAAAGGCTGGGCCAGAAATGTTAGACTATAGTTTTGTTTTGTTTTGTTTTTAATTTTTCCATACCTCCTACTGCTCCCTTTCCCACCCCTTCTCCCATTCCTCTCAGCCTCCCCCCCTACCCCTCATTTCTTCTCTCACTCCCCAGAGAAGGCAAGGAATCCCAAGATGAGTCAATCCAGTTGAGGTAGAACCGAGTACCTGCCCCAAATATCAAGGCTGAAAAAGGTGTTTTACTGCTAGGCATGGGCTTCAAGGAGCCAGTTCATGTACCAGGGATAGACTCTGGTCTAATTGCAAGAGGCTCCAGAAACTGCCCATGCCTTTCAACTATCACCTACATTTAGGGGATTCAGATCTGTTCCATGAAGGTTTATCAGCTGTTATTTCAGAGTCTACAAGCATGAGACTGCCTACTTTGTGGGTCTCTACATCATGATTCTGATCCCTTTGCTCATGTAATCTCTCCTCCCTCCCTTCAGATGGATCACTAATTCAGCCTGGTGTTTAGCTCTGGGTCTCTGCATCTGCTGCCTCCATCAGCTGCTAGATGAAGATTCTATAATGGCAATTAGGGTTGTCATTCATATGATAATATGAAAAGGCCAGTTTAGGCACCCTCTTCGTTATTGCTTGGAGTCGTAGTTGGGCTCATTCTGTCAGTTTTTGAGTATTCCCTAATTCTGTGAGTTTTTGAGTATTCCCTAATACCAGGTCTCTCTCTAATCCCACAATGATTACCTCTATCCGAATGTTCACTTCTTTGTTCTCCGTCTCTTTCTGAGCCATAGGCCAATCAGCATAAAATTAATGTAAGACTTTGTGTGATTATTTGGGACCAAGCTGCTGTGGACAGTCTAGTTGAGACAGCTGGTCCAGATCTTGGGCCAGAAATTTTATGCATACTATTATATGAAAGAAAAATATAAAAGAAAAGATTCCTTCCCAGTTTTTAATATAAATGCACTTATGGGCCTTCAGACTATGACCAACAATATTTATATTTTTGTTTGCTAATAAATTTAAGAATATATGATCACAAATTAATAAATTTTATTAATCAAGTTTGTTGCTTAAAAAAAAAACAAAAAAACAAAACAAAACAAAACAAAAAACAACTTGCACCAGTTGCACCAGCAGGTAAAGTATAGGCTGAAGGAGCTTTTAGGAGTCTAGCTAAATTGGCTTATCCACTTCTACTTCCTGTTTCTAGGACTCACTCACAAGAAAGATTTTAATCCTACTCAAATATGTTAAATATGTTAATGATGGCATGGCATATTGTTTATTATATATCTTAATTTATATCACATTAAACCAATGAGATATGAATACCATGCTAAAGCTATGTTTATGAAAACTAAAACTGAAAGATTGAAAATAAAAAACATATGAAGATAATTTGTTATGTACATTAATATTAAATTCAATGTGATAAGGCAATTGTAAATTATAAAAGAAAATACCATAAAATATATAATAATAATAATAATAATAATAATAAAATAAGATAATAATACTATCTTATTAAAAACATAGATAAGTTTCTCTCTGGAGAGTTCTTCAAGCTTCTTTAATTGCTTGGTCATTGATAACCTAACAGTCTTATAATCATGGATGGTGGTTTATCAGTGTAGTTTATACATGCTATCTATGAGTATTCTAATTATTTTGGCAATGACTTAAAGATTCTATCCTACATTAAATGATCATGAATAATCTTATATTTCATGTTTTATAGTTTGCATATATCATATATTATGTTACTCACCTTATGTTATATATAGTCTTTAAATAAATTATAAACTATGACTTCTGAACATTTATTCATACAATTTTAAATTCTTCAGAAATTATGTGTATAGTAAATAACACAAAGAACAAAAGCTTTGAAAATTGCTTTTCCTCAGAAAAGGTGTGGTAACCATGGTGATGCAGACAATAAATAGAAAAGTAAAAAAATGAAGCATTAACCAAAGGTAGCAATTACCATGATGAGACTTTAAAGGAATAGACTGATAGGAAGCCACAGTGAAACTGTGCTATAAGAGGAAGTACCTTTAAAGGAAACAAATTTGAACATAATCAATTACTAATTGTAATAAGTTAAAATAAGTTAAGTCTTGTCAAAATGAAGATTAGACAAGACAGAGAACAAATAGGCTGAAGACTAGTGTAGCTACAAATTCATGAGTAGCAGGGAGAATAGAATAGCGAAACCTGGAAAGATAATGGTCAGTTTTGATATAGCATTTTCAATAATGACTGGTGTTTTTTTTTTTTTTTCATAAACGATTTGGATTCCGTTCAAGTGTGATGAAAATTCACCAGTGAGTTTTAAGTAAAAAGTCAAAAAAATATGCTATGCACTTTGAAAAATCAGGATAAGACACAAATGGTGTTAGTAACACAAGAGGAATATGTTATAGTCTCAAAGAATACAGCATAGTAGTGTGGGAGGTGGTAACGTAACGCTCTATTGCTTATCCTTGCTATGGTAAACACGGTGTGCCACTTGTCAATGGCAACAGAAAATGACAAGTAAACGATGGGAGAAATGAGTCTACACTCAAGGCCATTTGCTGCTCTTACAGAGGAGCTGAGTTTGTTCCTAACAACTGTGGAGATCTACAACCACATCTAGTGGCTCACAACTGCCTGTAGCTCCAGCTACATAGAATCAGATGGCATTTTCTGGCTTGCAGGAATGCATGCTCATCTTTTCCTGCAGGGCTCAGGGAATGCCAATGAAGAGGAGGCACAGAGACTGTAAAACACACAGAAGGTGGATGATTAGAGAAGTCTAATCCCTAAGGAAGAGAGAGGTACAGATATGGTGCAAACTCAGTAGCTGGGATCGACTTTAGGAAACCAAACACTGACTTTGATATGGGGCTCACTAGATAACAGCTCTGAATTAAACATGAAAGAAGGAAATGAATCCAACCAAAGTTTGATAAGTTGTTAGTGGTGGAGCAAGTCTATTTTCACTTGACAACTTCATAGTTCAAAGCACTACTCTGAGGCTGATGGAGTTCAGGCCTCAGATTGACATCAAATATTGGAAAAAATTATCTAATACCTGTATAGGAGGAGTTCTCAACGTGCTGGTCAAAATCCTTTTAAAGTTCAAATGACCTTTTTACAGGGGTCACATGTCAGATCTCTTGCATATTAGAAGTTTACACTATGATTCATAACAGTATCAAAATTACAGCTATGAAGTAGTAAATAATTTTATAGTTGGGTCATCATAACTTGAGGAGCTGTATTAAAACGTTAGGGCATTAGAAAGGCTAAGAATCAAGGCTTTATGACTTTACTTCTTCATAATAAAACAGCATTGTGTTATTTATAAGGCTGTTGTAAACAGTCATTTTAAGAGATGTAATATACATAGAAAATGTGCTATTATTTATGTTGACTTACCTTGCACCCTAGATCACCTTCTGAGGTTGCTACTGATTCTTTTGCTGTGATGATTTAAACTTACTATACTAATATTTTCCTCAGTTGTCTCAGCTGAAGCAAGTTTAAGATTCATACTGTGATCTATAAAAGGACTATAAAAATCAATTATATTTTGTTCCTAAGAAGGCCACTATCTCCTGAGCCTGTATTTCATAATAACTTGGATATCTGAATGATTTTAAAAGGAACTGACTGAGTTGATAAATTGATTGCAACTAAGTCAGTGTCTCATGTTGTCTGTTGTGAGCTAGGTGAGGATGAGGAAAGCTTCACGCATTGTTTCACTGAAATTTGTTGAAATATGGTTAACCTGCCCTTTCTGAGGAGGAGGTGAGGGGATGGGGAGAAGAGAGAGTGACTAGAAGGGGTCAGGCAGGGGAAGAGAGTTTGAACAAGGGGATTCATGGGTAAAAAATGAGACTTTATTCCATAACAATAAAAAATAAAAATAGAAAGGGGTTTATTTGAAAGCCTAGGTAATTTTTGCATGATCATTTAAAAATATCCCTCTTGATAACTGCATCATAATTCTCCCAAATATAGACAAATACAAATAAATACATGAAAAAATTCAAAATAATTGGCCATTACAGACATGCCCATTAAAATTTCCATTTACTAACTAAAAGTGGGATATCATGTATTTTCAAATTTTACTTTGGGGTTTTTTTGGTACTTTTATTTTTGTTTATTTGTTTCTAGACAACATTTTATATTACCTAGATTCACCCTCAATTGGTCAGGTAGCCAAAGTTGGATTTGAACTACTGATATTTCAGACCCCACCTAATAGATGCTGAAATTACATTTAAATGTTGCCATACCTGATTTCTGGGAGGTATTTATTCCAAAAAAGTAAAGCTTTGGTTCTTTGGAGGATGCATTTGTGAATATTCATAGTACCTTTATTTAAAATAGTTTAAACCTGAAGATTATCTAAATGCCTTTCAAAAAATGCCCATAGTGGACAGCCTTAAATTAAAAATGAACAGATTTGTGCTAAAGCACAAAGCTGGGTAAACTTCAAGAAATTACTCTTTCTTTTACTTTTTTTTGTTATGTTTAATATATTTATTTTAAGTGAGTGTGTTTGGCTGTTCATATATATATATATATATATGCATACAACGTGTATGCATTGGATCCTCTGGTGCTGGAGCTACAGATGATTGTGATTCACCATGTGGATGTTGGTTTTCTAACCTAAATCCTCTGGAAGATCAACAAATGCTTTTAACCACTGATCCATCTCTCAAGTTCCCATTATTTTTAAAAAGCCAGTCTCGAAAGTGTACATACTGAATCCTGTCAGTATTTTGCATTTGTGAAACATATGATTGAACATAAATGAATGTTTTCCAGGGATGAATATGAAGTGAGAGCAGTTGTAGCATCAAGGATGTGTTTGAGAATCTCATGAGTATAACTTCACAAAGCTATACATGCGATAGATAAGATCAAGTTGTTATGACCCCAGAGCCAGCTTTTCCATCTGTCTCAAGTGTTGATGGGGGGGAGGCTCTTCTCTATCTATGCTACATTAAGATAGATGGATAATGGGGACAGTTCTCCCATGCTCACAATTTCGGGGCTGACTCACTCACACATGTGCTAACAGGGCTGGTTATATTGTGTTGCCCTAGTTAGGTGTAGGGCCTTATTTCCTGAATGCTGCAGCTGATAAGAGTCAGGGATAACTCTTCTGCTCTGGATTTCCCACCTGCTCCAGGGGTTGATGCATGGCAGAAGAACTTTATTCTCCTGCTCATGCCACATGATAGATGAGAAATGAGAAATGGGGGCAGTTCTCCCATGCTCACATCTTTGAGACTGGCTCTCTCACACTGGTAACTGGATTGGTAACTGGCTCTATTGTGATGACCTAGTGAGGTGCAGATGAGGAAACTGGATGTGTGATCCTAAGAGTGGGAGGGCCATTCCTGAACTCCACTATTTGCAACACCCAGAGCAGGCCCTGCACCTCTCCAGAGAAGCACAATAGAGCTAACTCTGTTAGAGCAGGTATTAGAGAGCCAACCCTGAAATCATGACCATGAGAGAGCTGCCCCCATTTTCCATTTGGCAGATCAATCCTATAACTGCCAGGGCCCAGACCCAGTGTTATGACTTGGCCTGCCACAACATCCATCCCATCTATGATCTCTTGGAGCACATGAAGGGACATGACAAGCAGACCCAAAGATGCACAATTTCCACAGCATACAGCAGCAGTGGGATGTCTAAGAAGAGTCAAGTGGGGGTCCAGCATCAATCATGTAGTGGATACCAGGAACCTTGATATAGACCAATGATTCTTTGCAATGATCACTTACAAGTAGAGATGAATGGACATAGGGGTCTATGGTGTGACTTGGGTCACACTTCAGCTTCCTTGGCTATATCTTTTATTTTTTCCTTTCATTTGATTTTCTTTCTTTTTTTCTTGAATTGTGTTTTATTGCAGTGGGGTGCAGGGGCAGAGGGATGAGGGATGAGTGGGATAAAACACACGATGTAGAAGACACATAGAATAAATTTAAAAAATTAAAAAATGACTAATCAAGCTATGAGGACAGAATAGTCTGAGTCGAATCCATGAGATATTAAGGAGCTCTGTGGGTTGTGTTCATCTCAATGTTCTTTTTTATAATTTAGATAATATCTGTAATTTGTGAAAAGTTTGGGGAAGGATGGCTAGAACTCCCTATATACTTCTTTACAATCTGATGGATCTTTACATCTTTCAAAATAAAAAGTTTTTTAAAGTGGATAAAGTAAAATGTAGAATTAGTCTCCTCAAAATACATGCAATATATTTTCATGCACATGTATATTAATGATACCACCATCAAGATTAACATAATGAAACAATGCTATCATCCCATGGGTTTTCTTGTCTTATGTACTAGTTACTACCCATTTATTTAGGTTTCTGTTACCACAGTGATGCATTATTATTGATCAGTTTTTTTTCTTTACATTAGAAATGTGCCACAATGTGGTCATATGGTCCAAACTTATTTATCAGATTCTCATCAATCTTAAGTTTTTCTTGTTGCTCTGGAGAATGCCACTATATAATAACCACTCAATTCTGCTTTATTGTTGACAGATATATCAATTTCTTTCTAGTCTTTGGAATTCAAAGTGAGATAATTTATACTAAAATTATAGTTAAACATGTAGTTTGCTGAGCTAGACAAGCATACACATACTTGCTAATGTGACAAGCAACAGAATTTGTTTTCTGGGTCTTGTATAATAAGAATGATCCAGTTACTTTTCATCTCACCTCACACCTGAAGCCTATAATCTTCTTAACCTCTGTGTTCTACACAAGATCAAGGAATAGCTATAAAAATAAAGATGGGAGAGAATAAAAAAATTAGTTTAGTTGGAAGTTACAGTAGAATTTTTTGACAAAAGTAAACGAATACTTGAAATTTTATGTCCTAATTTTCTGGGAAGATTAGTGGTCTCTGTCACATAATTCTTTTTTGTAGATGTCACCTACTTCATCCTGGTGTAGATTGTGGACTTTATTGAGGGGTTTTGGAAAAGTAAACATGAAAGGTTAAATTTATCTGAAGCACCGAACCCTTTGCAGATAGACAGTTTGAAGACATTACTAACAGAAGAGATAGTAGCTGCTTGAAAAGGCTACTCACTCACTCTCAAGAGACTGTAGGTTTCTTATTTCTTTTCAAAAGAGCCTTGATATTATATATGCATCTTTTAAAGGCAATTTTACTCATGTTTTGCAGAATTTGTCTGTGTGTCTATAAGAAATGCCAGGGACACATAGTTGGTTCACATTGCCCAGTTTGCTTTTATGTTGCTTGCACATTTTACCAGAGAAGCCATTGCTTGGTATTCTCTGTAGAACTTCATCTAGTTGAACATTTAACATATCCTACAACACATCTTTATCTTCCCTATCAAAGCTTGTAGAGGCGTAAAAAGAGCTTTTAAGTTTCATTTTGGTTTCCATTCCTAGTGTATTTGTTTGCTTTGCCATAGGCAGCCCCTCTCAATGAATGCTCTCCCCTTTTCATGTTCTTACCTGGAATCAAGATGATTGAATAATGTTTCTTTTCTCAACAAAATAAATGTCAGTTAGCTCTGGGGTTCACAGGAGACCAAGTATTTTATTTCCATTACCATGTGGTATTTATTCATCTTTTTTACCAATTAGCCTGTTAATAAATGATTTGTGCATGTATATAGTGCTAACTTTCAAAACATTTAATTATTTTGTTGTCTGAACTGCTTTATAACATTAGAAAAATCTCCAATTGAATTTATGACTGATTCTTTTGCTGTGATGATTTAAACTTACTATACTAATATTTTCCTCAGTTGTCTCAGCTGAAGCAAGTTTAAGATTCATACTGTGATCTATAAAAGGACTATGAAAATCAATTATATTTTGTTCCTAAGAAGGCCACTATCTCCTGAGCCTGTATTTCATAATAACTTGGATATCTGAATGATTTTTAAAGATAGAGCTAATCCATCCAGTTTTAGGACAGTCTTATAACTCTTAATGGTTTGGAAAGAACTCTTTGTAAATGACTCTTTTCTTTTTCTTTTTCTTTTTTTTTTTGGTAAATTTGCAGATCCTAAATTCAATTAGCCACAAGCAGCTCACCAACCAGCTTTGGAAGTAGGGGATGCTTGATGATTTAGGACTGTGCAAATGAATCAACTGTGTCATCAACCAAATCTTGTCATTCATGTACTGTTGTGCTGCTCTGTCATGCCCTTTCTGGTTTCCTGGGACCCTTTCCTAATCTCTTCTGTAGAGAGCTGTTTATGGCAAAAGTCATCATTTCCTTACCTCAATTTTTGTAAAGCAGAATTATTATGCCTCAATTTAGCTTTGTAATAGATGAGAATGCACGTATATATTTCACATAAACATTTAAGAGGAAATAGATGTTCTCAGAAAAAGAGTACATTAAAAAATTTTTTTCTTGTTATTTACAGTTCTTTGAAACTTTCAGGTGATTGTTTCCAAGTTTTGCTTTCCTAGACTCAGTCTAAATCTAGAGAAAAAAACATCCTAACTTCTAGATTCCTTGGCCATGTCAGCACTGAGTCAATATGGCCACTACAGACAAAACAGAGGCATGTAATTTACAATGATTTTGTCATCTGATATTTAGAAAAAAAATGAACAATTGCTTCATTATTTCTCTCTCCATACTGGGAAGGAAATATTAGAAGTTGCTTATTTTAATATGAAATACCAATACTGTCACAGGTGCTATATGAGCAGTCTCACTTACATGACCTTGACATCCTGGAAAATCTCCATGACATGCTTCCATCAGCTCTCTCTTGGTCGGGGGCCTGAGCATGCTGGTAAGCCCAGCTGTGCTGGGACTTCTGACCCCTTTTATGCAGCACCTCACCAGGAAGGTGCTCCAGGGCTGACAGCAACTCAGGCCACAGGGGACCTACCTAATTAGGTTTCTAGTCTCAGTCAATTTTCAGATGCTAGGGTTGAAAGTTCTTATAAAAGGTGCCAGTTTTTCTTTTTGATGCTGAGTTCATAAAGGCAACTAGAATCTCTACCAGAAAAATCTAAAATATGAATTAAATTGTCACTAGGAATGAGGCTGAATAAAATTCACACTGTTATTTTAGGTAACTAAGTGGCATCTATCTATCTATCTATAGGTAGATGATAGATAGATAGATAGATAGATAGATAGATAGATAGATAGATATCTCTCTATATAGAGAGATATATCTATATATATATAATTTGTTTATCTATCCATAAAAATAGATAATTGCAGAACCTTTGGAGATGTCATACTCTAGACTTATAAAATCTGTTGCCATTTTCCCCCTTGAATTAGGTAAAAATAAAATTACAGTTTAGAGAATTTATGTTCATGATTCTGGTATTATTTAAAAATCATTATTATTTTAAATGTGAGCAATAATAAAGATGAATGCTACTTTGTTTGCAACATCAAACAATTAAGAAATCCATTATCAATTGCTTATACCCACAAAAACAGAGTGTTTTGTAACAAATTTGTGCTGTAACAAATAAAGTTTGTCTGAAGATCAGAGGAGAGAGCCAGCCACTAGTTAATCATAGAGGCCTAGCAGTGGTGGCACACACCTTTAATCCCAGCATTTTGGCCCAAGAATAAGGTGGAAGTAAGAAGTTTCTCTAGTGGCTGACTCCTCTGACCTTTTAGCATTTACCCCAATATTTGATATCTGACTCCGCATTTTTATTATTAAGACTAGTTAGAATTAGTATGGCAGCAGAGCTACTCTGTCCCTCAGGTTCTCTTTGACAGTGTCTCATAATCTTTAATAACTACTCAACTAGTTATTTCTTTGGGGCCTTTCCTGATGTTTACATATCATATTAAAACCTAAAACTATAAAATGTAGCTATTTTTTCAAGGAATTAATGACTTTTCCAAACTAATAACAAATTGAAAAGTACTTTGAACATATCTGACCTGTAGTACACACACACACACACACACATTTAAAAACTCAATTGGAAATTCTTTCTTCCCCTGAAAAAATGCCAAGACTATGAGAATGAGGTACCAAAGCAATCATCTGTGGGGTAGTTTTTTTTTGTTTTTTTGTTTTTTTTTTTTTTTTTTTTTTGACAGTTGACATTTTATCAAACAGTAATAGATCATTCCTAATTCTTAAAAGTTTTTTCTCTGATCCAATTTTATTTCTTTTCTGTGCTCTTCACTATAACTTATTATTTTAGCCAAGTGTTCAATTAGTTTTTATTTTACAAAGAATCACTGGACCTCATTTTTCTTTCTTTTAAGAATATTATTTATTTTTATTTGATAAGTGTTTTGCCTGTATATATACTACATACGTGCCTGGTACTTGAGAAGCCAGAAGAAGGTTTCAGAACTCCAGAAAATGACCTTATATAGGCAGTTGTGAGCTGCCATGTGGTGCTAAGAACTGGCTGCTCTTAACAGAGGACTTAGCTCCCCAGCTGAGGAACCACTATATCTCTTATTTATGTGCACACATTTTATTTTTGTCTTTTGTTCAGTAAGTAAACTTTTTCTTCCATTTCTTTTTTTTAAATTCTCCATCTTTGATGAGACATTCACCACCCACCAGTGTCCTGTTGATATACTCCATGAAATGCAAAGTCAACATCAAATATAAGTGCACTATCTATTCTCATATGTAAGAAGAAAACTAAAATTTAAAACATATATCAGTATTTGTAAGTGGAAGTGTGAAAGAAGAGAAACTTATTGATTTGGATGTTAGTGAAATCTCATGCTTTTTATTCTAGCTTAGAGTTGGAACATGGCAGCTTCTATCACAAATTCAGGTTTTATATCCCTTAAGCATGTCCAAGCTTTGGCCCAATGCACACATGAAGTGAAAAATAATTATTAATGTGGTCCAACAGAAAATTAAAAACAAAAAATATAAACTTTTTTTTAATAGAATAAACTCTCATTTTGTATCTATGTATCCCCTTGTTCAAACTCCCTTCCCCCTCCTGGTCAGTCTCTCTTCTCCCCAACCCTCCCCCCCCATTTCCTCCCTAGAAAGGGCAAGAGGTCCCAAGGTGGATTAGTTCAGTATTCACTCCAGGCAAGTCCAATTTCCTCATTGTAATATTAAGACTGGGTCAAGTGTTCCTCTGGCAGCGAATGGGATCCAAGGTGCCAGTCCAAGGTGCTTCAGATCCCAAGCTGTTTAGTGGCTGTGATTTGCAGCTTGGGAATGCTTTGCTTTTTGTTTAAAGTCCATTAATGAGTGAGTATATTCCCTGCTTATATTTCTGGGTTTGTGATACCTTGCTCAGGAGGGTATTCTCCAAATCCTTCCATTTGCCTTCGAACTTTAGGATATTATTTTTTTCTTACTGTCGAGCAGTACTCCATTATGTAGATGTACCACGGTTTGTTAATCCATTCTTCAGTTGATGGGCATCTAGGTTGTTTCTAGGTATAAGAGCACTGACTAATCTTCCAGAGGTCTTGAGTTCAATTACCAGCAACCACATGGTGGCTCAAAAATGTAACATTAAAACTTGAGAGTTTGTGTTTTGATTTTTCCTTTTGTGACTGCTTTGTGTGGTTATCTAGTGTAACCTTTGGGGTCCAATGCCATGTTGCAATGTAACAAGGTTGAATACAACTGCAAAGGACAAGAAGTAACAATAACTGGGCTCAGGATTACCAACCTCTACTCGACATGGCAGTTATAGAAAGAGTTCAGACTCTAGAAGCTTTGAAAATTGGATACATCCTTTTCTATCACCTGTGATTCACTTCAAAAAGTATCATTGAAATGATTAAGTAAGGGACAGGTGGAGTCCTTTTTATTCTACATGCATGAAAATACAATTTCTTTCTGTTTAAATCTAAAATGTGTTTTTTGTTTTTGTTTTTGGATTTCACATCACTGGGTCTCCAACAGGTTAAATAACTTCAACTACTTTTTGCAAACTGACAGTAAATAGACACATGAACATTATGTTAGCCACAGAAATAGCTATTTGCTCAAAGCTGATTAAAGAATCAGAGATTTATTCAAGGACTCTCCCCATTTGCACTTGCCTGAAGCAATATAGATTTAACCTCTTTTCCTATTTTTTTTAAGGTTAATATTTTTAACTCAGTGATCTGGAATAGCATGCCCTTCACAGATGGGGCTGCTTGTCTAGATTAGCTGGGTGAAAAGATCTGGCTTTCATGATCCTCCATGTCCAAGGTTGCTCTTCCCTTTGCCATTCCAGGGATTGCCTTCAAAGATATGACAGGGATGGCTACAGTCATTCTAGACCTACAACACACTGCAGGATGCTCTTTATTAATATTTCTTTGGGATGGCTACAGCCATTCTAGACCTCCAACACATTGCAGGTTGCTCTTTACTAACACTTTTTTGACAATAGATAAATGACAATTAGCCTACTTCTGAGATTCCCCCCATTTCTTGGGATAAGCTTCTTTGCAGCAGATGAAGTAGAAGAGGAAGGATCTAACACCTGGTAAATTTTTATCTCAGGCTTGAGGAGGAGAGACAGGTGAAGCAAAGACCATGCAAACCCTAACTCAGACTCTTCGTGGAGAGTTACTACTGTAGGTCACAATAGTTAATAGTAAGGCATATAGTACTGGGCATTTATATAAGAGCATTGGCAAATATGTTTAATTGCAAAGTGTTATGAAGTGCCAGTTGTTAGCTCAGGATGCTGCATTTCTCTCCTAATGGGATCGTGGTACTTTTTGTTTGGCTCAACTCAGTTCTGAATTTAACTCAGTTTTCCAAACCTAGACTTTCTTAAAGATAAGATATAATTCTAATGTACATTTTAAATAATCCTTGCTTTCCCTTATTACTAGAATTCTCCTTACTACTCAAATTAGTAAAAGTATAAAGATATAATTTATGTACTTAAGTATATAACTTTTATATAACACATCATGTCAGAACTGCACAGATTCACAAACAGTGGTCACTTCTATTTGCGCTGGAGTAGGACTTCATCAAGATGCCACAAGACATTTTAATTTTTCCAAATAAAAGCAGTATGTTAAAGGAGAAGAAACTAAACTAGTGTTGTACAATGACCTTTATAAGTATATAGATTAAGTATGACTTATAGATGATTTGCATAAGTAATAAAATAAGAAGTCTATAAATGTAAACCTCACCAGGAAATTATCAATTACGCAAATGATCTATCAAACTTTTCCTTCTTGACTACATTTTTCATTCTTCAGATTTGCTCTATTTTTCCCCCAAACACCTGATTTTCATACTTTCTCCTGTTCTAGATGCTCTCATTTCAGTAATGAAACCCAAGTGTGCTTTTTCCAGCTCCTGTGAATAGTCAGCTGAAAATCATCCAGTCACACATATTAGTCTGCATGCCCTGACCTGTATTCCTGGAAGCAACCTTCAATGAACCTGTGCCCCTGTAACAAATACTTTCCACATCTTAGCAATTAAATACAGTAATGCTTATTCTCTCTTTCTATTGTATTCTAGTAATATCCAGCTGTGCTGGATGTCACTCTACTATTAAAACATGGTCTTGAAATTTTTCAGTTAGGAATGATATCATCCAGAGAAGTACTAATAACTTCTTTCTCCTTGCTAAGATATATCTCTTTGGCTCAGATGATCCTGATAAATGCATGAGTGCCCAGGAAATGTACAGGACAAGATAGATATTTGCTAAGCACTGTCTTCTAGACATGCTTAACTCAACTCTATTTCTTCAATGTCTACACTAAATTTTTATTACCTAAAGGCTTTAAATGAATTTCTATTCTTTCTTTTTCTCTATGGATTTTCTATTTCTTCTTCCATTGGGAACTCTTTGGTTTTTTCTGTGTTTTAATTCCATTTATTCATTAATCATATTTTTTGGACATTCATGTTAACTAATCTTTCCTCACTAAGACCATGCTTCCTAGACTGTCCAGGTAGTCTCAAGATACAAATTGCCAACCATACTAGCTATGAATATTGTTCAAAACATTTGTAGATAATACCATTTCACAATGCAGAAAGGTTGGACATTGGACTAGAAAGGCACCTTTTAGTAAAATGCCTGTCACATATGAGTGAGAACTTGAGCTTATCTCCAGCATGCATTTAAAAAATTGCATATACCCATATTTTTATTTGTAATTTCTGTGATGGAGAGTTAGACTTATACAGATATCTGGAGCTCACTAGTCAGTCATTCTAGCCAAACTGGTGAGTTCCAGGTTCAATGAGAGATCCTGTCTCAAAAGATAAGAAAAAGAGAGATTGAGGAGACACCTAATGTCAGTCAAGCTCCTATCTCCAACTACACACATACACACACACACACCAGCACATGAAGTGTAAACATTCTCATAATCTTTTCTTCTCTATGACATTTGCTTAAACCTGCGAAGGATCTAAACTTTTCTTATCTTCACATAAGGTTGATGATTGTCACATAACTATAATATTATTATAAACTGACTTGATCTCATAAGGCTTCAGAAAATTACTTTAGATAAAGTATAAATACAAAGGATATTTACCGCATTGTGTTTGGGCAATTACCTACTGTACTGGACTATTATCAGTACTATTAGTGTCTAGTGTCTTTTGAGATTCAATGGTTATGTTTTATCAATGTGACACAAGATAGAATTATATGAAGGGAGAGTTACTTAATTGAGGGATTGTCTCCATCAGAGACAACCTACTTGGTAAACTTTTTTCTAGATTTACTATTGATATGCAAACTGTAGGTGATGCGATAGGAAGAAGTTTCTGGTCCAGATAGCCCTAAGGACTTGATCTACCAGCATCTGCTTAGCTCTGCCTAGCCTAAGCTCTGAGCCAGAAGTCCCAAAGTCCCAAAGAAACACACAGAAGCTTAAATTATGGCTCAGGCATATTATTAGTTAGCTCTTACATCTTAATTCATATCTATTAATTTATGTCTTGCCATGTGGCTAGTTGCTTTATCTGTGTTCCATTAGATCTTGCTCTCTTGGGTGACAGCTCATTTCTGTCCGACTTACCCTCCTTCCCCTTCATCTATGCTTGCATTTCCTGCCTGCTTTTAAAATGCCTTGCCATAGGCCAAAACAATTCTTTTATTATCCAATGATAATTCACAGCATACAGAAAGACATCCCACATCATAATTCCATCACTGAAAATATTGTCCTGGATGGTATTAAAAAAAAAAATGGGATAACCAAGCCATGGAAATCTAGCCAGTAGGCAGAACTCCTCCCTGACTTCTACTTTGGTTCCTCCCTTGGGTTTATACCTTGTATTTCTTCATTGACTTTTATTCATCATGTAAACCTTTTCCTTCTCAAATTGATTTTCTAATACTTATCACAGCAACAGAAAGCAAGGGCATGAATGTCTTATTTTTTCCTCTTTTTTTATTAATTTTTTTATTATGGATAAAGTCATATTTTTTATCCATGTATATCCTTGTTCAAGCTCCCTTCCCTCCTCCCAGCCCCTCTGGTCACTCTCTCTTCTCCACAACTCTTTAACTCCTCCCCAGCAGGGGCAGGAGGTCCCAAGGTCCCAGTATGGCTTAGTTAAGCATCAACTCCTGGCAGATCCACTTTCCTCACCCCAACATCAAAACTGGGTCAGGTGTTACTCTGGAGGGAGTGGGATCCAAGGTGCCAGTCCAAGGTCTTTCTGATCCCAAGATGTTCAGTGTTTGTGGTTTGCAGCTTGGATATGCTTTGCTTTTTGCTTTTTTGTTTAGAGACCACTAAGGAGTGAGTACATCCCCTGCTTCTATTTCTGGGTTTGTGATACCTCAATCAGGAGGATATTCTCCAAATCCATCCATTTGCCTGCAAATTTTAGGATATCATTTTTTCTTACTGCTGAGTAGTACTCCATTGTGTAATTGTACCACAGCTTGGTAATCCATTCCTCAGTTGAGGGGCATCTAGGTTGTTTCCAGGTTCTTGCTATTACAAATAATGCTGCTATGAACACACTTAAGCTAATGCCTTTGGTGTGCAAATGTGCATCTTTAGGGTATACACCCAGAAGTGGTATTGCTGGGTCCTTGGGGAGATTGACTCTCAGTTTTCTGAGAAACTGCCATACTGCATTCCAGACTGGCTGAACAAGCTTAAACTCCTACCAACAATTGAGGAGTGTTACCCTTGCTCCACAACCTCTCCAGCATAAGCTGTCATTTGTGTCTTTTATTTTAGCCAATCTGACAGGTGTCAGTTGGTATCTCAAAGTTGTTTTGATTTGCATTTCTCTGATGGCTAAAGAAGTTGAACACTTTTTGAAGTGCGTTTCAGCCATTCATAATTCTTCTGCTGAGAATTCCCTTGTTAGTTCTGAGCCCCATTTTTTGTTGGGTTATTCAAGGTTTGGGGCTCTAGTTTCTATAGTTCTCTGTGTATTTTAGAGATTAATCCTCTATCACTTGTAGGGTTGGTGAAAATCTTTTCCCATTCTGTAGGCTGTTGTTTTGTCCTATTGACTGTGCCCTTGGCTTTACAGAAGCTTCTCAGTTTCAAGAGGTCCCACTTATTGATTATTGTTCTTAGTATCTGTGTCTTTGGTGTTATATTTAGGAAGTGGTTACCTATGCCAATGCATTGGAGGGTATTTCCCACTTTCTTTTCTATCAGGTTCAGAGTGGCTGGGTTTATGTTGAGGTCTTTGATCCACTTGGATTTGAGTTTTGTGCAGGGTGACAGGCTTGGATCTATTTGTATTTTTCTACATACTCCCATCCAGCTATGTCAACACCATTTGTAAAGATACTATCTTTTTTCCACTGAGTATTTTGGGCCTCTTTGTCAAAGATCAGGTGTTCATAGGTTTTTAGGTTAATGCCTGGATCCTCAATTAGATTCCATTGATACACAAGTCTGTTTTTATGCCAGTAGCAGGCTCTTTTTAATGCTGTGGCTCTACATGGAACCTTCTCTAAAATCAATAAATACAAAAAAGTGGAAATAGTCTCATGTATCATATCAGACCATGATTGCTTAAAGTTCTAAGCTCAACAACATCAAAAATCAAAGAAAGCCTACCATCTCATGGAAACTAAACATCACTCAATTGAACCACCCCTGTGTCATGGAAGAAATTAAGAAAGAAATCAAAGACTTGCTAAAATTTAATGAAAATGAATCCACAATGTACCAAACTTCTGGGACACAAAGAAGGCAGTTTTGAGAGGAAAATTCATAGCACTAGATGCCTATATGAAAAACCTAGAGAAATCCCACCCTAGAGAACTAACACCACAGCTGAAAGCCTTAGAACAATTAGAGTCAAACCCTCCTAGAAGGAGTAGATGGCAGGAAATAATCAAACTTAGAGCTGAAATAAATACAATTGAAACAAAAAGAACATTACAAAGAATCAATGAATCAAAGAGTTGGTTCTTTGAGAAAGTCAACAAGATAGATAGACCCTTATCCAAACTAGCGAAAAAGCAGAGAGAGAGTATCCAAATCAACAAAATCAGATATGAAAAGGACATAACAAAAAAACCCCAGGAAATCCAGAGAATTATCAGGTCATACTTTGAAAATCTATACTTCACAAAAATGGAAAATCTAAACAGGTACCATTTACCAAAATTAAATGAAGATCTGATTAAATACCTAAACAGACCTATAACCCTAAAGGAAATTGAAGCTGTCATTAAAAGCCTAACAAATAAAAAAAAAAAAAAAAAAAAAAAAAAAAAAAAAAAAAAAAAAAAAAAAAAAACAGGTCCAGATGTTTTCAGTGCAGAGTTCTACTAGATATTCAAAGAAGAACTATTACTAATACTCCTCAAACTGTTTCAGACAGTAGAAATTGAAAGAGTATTACCAAACTCTTTTTATTAGGGTAATATTACAATTACCCTAATACCCAAGCCACTCAAAGATGCAACAAAGAAGGAGAATTACACACCAATGTCCCTCATGAATATTAATGCTATAATTCTCAACAGAATTCTGGCAAACTGTATACAACAACATATAAAAAAATATTGTCCACCATGATCAGGTAGGCTTCATCCCAGAAATGCAGGAATGGTTCAACAAAAACCGTAAATATCATCCATCTTATAAACAAACTGAAGAAAAAAAAACCCAAATGACCATGTCCTTAGACACTGAAAAATCCTTTGACAAAACCCAACACTCCTTCATGATAAAGGGCATAAGTATCTTTCTATCCTCACTTCTTACTCCTCTTTCTTCTTTTTAAATAAAAGGTTTTATGAAATATTTTTTTAAATTCTTTGAGAATATCATAGATAAGTACACTGCATTTACATCATTCCATACCTTTCTTCTTCCTCTTCAGCTCTTCCTTTCTTCTACCACTCTCTTTTAAATTCATGGCCTAGTCTAGAATTATTATTCTTGCACATATATGTATGAGTCCGTTTAGTGTTGCTTATATGAACATGTATGTAGGGCTAACTACTTGGACCTTAATAAACTATCAGTGGTCCTTTCCCTGAAAAAATAAAAAACTGATTTACCTTCACTTAGTAATCATCGACTACTGTAGTTTTTCCTCCAGGGGTTCTGCCCTCTGCATTTCATCTTATCCCCATTAAAATTTACCCCAGTAAAGATTTAATTATTCTGCTGGTCTTGTTAGAGCAGCCATAATGTTGAGAATTTGCAAGGTACAGATTCCCTGTCATATCCAGAATACTTTATCTTGCAGCAGGCATCCTGATGCTCTACATCTTACAATATTTCTTTCCCTCTTCCAGGATATTTCCTAAATGTTAAGTGTAGAGGATTGGTTGTGGACATGCTGTTTGGAGTTGGACGCCCATGATTCAGGTATTCTGACCAGTTGTGGATCTCTATAATCGTCTCCATCTGAATCTAGAAGAAGTGTCTTTGATAAGGGATGAGAGCTGTGAGTGGGAAGAAGAAAGAAAGTACTTGAAATGCAGTTAGAAACTATATCAATCTAGGAAAACTTAATGTTTTATTTCTATGGTCTGTGATATCTCAGACTATGAGTAAGGATTTGGAATACCAAGCATGAGTTCCCTTCTATCCAGTGTGCCTCAAGTCCAGTTAGACAGATTTGGTTACCTCGAGAAAAAAGTCCCACTCTTACAACATTGAGCAAGTCTTTTTACAGTGATCACTGTTTTGTAATATAGGCTTAACGGCTAGATAGGACTATCACTGCTTTCCTCTTCTAGAAGCTGTCATTATTAATAAAGTTTTCTTCACTTTCTATGAGGTAATATTTGTGGATGTGTCAAACCCAGATTCTCTTAATAATTTCAAGAACTACATTCAGTTATCTGTCTTGCCATGCTAGTCAGAGATCCTAAAGGAACTGCAAATACTATAAGAGCTAAACTGTTATTTGTATGTATATTTCTTTGAGGCTGACCATTTGGTGTTGATCAAAAACTTTAAGAGCTAACTTGTATGTTGAAGATCAACATCTCAACTGACATGTGAACATTTTTTTCTTGAAGTCTGCATTTCAGATGAAGACACCACAGTCTACTTAGACACCAGAACACCTTCCTCTGTATCACTGATGGTTACTTTGACCTGTTCTCTCATTTCAATGACCATCCAGTGATGAAATGCTGTCACCTATATCCATTCCCACTCCACTTTCATAGTTTAGATGTATTCTAGTGTTCATTTTAGTTTCAGAATGAAAACCATGAAGGCTGCTGCAAAGAATCAACTGTCACCCTTCTCTCGTAAGCTCTAATGATACAGTATTCACTGCAGCTCACTCCACCTGACAACATTTACTGGGGAGGAGTTTGAGCCTCACCAAACTGATATACCTGGAGCAGTGGTCAGAAGCAAACCCTGCTCTAGCAGGCAACCTGAGTTCACAACTATCCGATATCTAACTCTAGGGAATCCAGCACCTTCTGGCTTCTGCATAGACTATACTTTCAATGAGAAAGTATACACAGATATGCATATATACATATAATTAAAAAGACATGCAGAGGTACAGGGAATTTGCTGAGAGATTGGGTTTTCTAGAAAGTTCAGAAGCTACACTCACAAAGTCTCACCATCATAATGGTCTAAGCATGACCCAAGGAAGGGCACAACCAGAAGACATGGTAATGTGGGTGGGAGAAAACTCATGAGGCTTCAATCCTAGACAAAACTAGAGTAAACTAGAGAATTCAAATAGGGTAAAAATTAGTTTTTCCCAGGAAAGAACACATTAATTAATTGTTCAATACCAAATGGTCAGCCTCAAAGAAATATACATACAAATAACAGAGTCAGCTATATGCATATTTATGAGTATATTTATATATGTACACATATGTCACAGAGAAAGGCACACACATATGTATGAAACAGTTACGGAGGCTATGAATTTGAAAGAAGAACAGGATGGATAAATGAAAGAATTTGGAAGGGGAAAGGAAGAGAAAAATGATAGTGGTAACATCTAGAGAAGTAAGTAGAACAATTTAATCTCTGATAAGTAACAGCCATATATATATATATATATATATATATATATATATATGAGTAAAGTCCTTTTACCTCTGCGTCCTGTGTGATCTGGATTATCTCATTTTAGGTCTAATTGTTAATTGTTTCAAACTGCCAAGGAAGCACCCTTCTGGCCTTGCTGTGTCCTGGTTTCATGTCAGTTGCTAATTGTTAAGTGTGCCCAGAAGTGCCCTTGTTGACACTGGAAGACCTTCTATTTTTGTATATACAGAGAACTCGTTATGAAATCAACCTAGGTGCAGAGATGCATAGACATTATCCGTATTAATCCTCACCATGGAACTTGCTCTGTTTGATGCTCTGTTATTTGTATGTGTTCATCTCCACAAATTAGTTCATAAGTTCCTACACATCAGTCATTGGGAGCACAAATGTTTCTCAATGAAAATCATACTTTGATTTGAAAAAAAATATCATACTTTGTTTTTGTTTAGTTTATACTTATTTTGGGAACATATTCTTTAGGTGATGTGAATTTTCTACATACTGTTGGTAGCACCTAGAAGAGATAAATAGTAATTCAGCGTCATCTGTGTTATTAGTGAAAAATGTTTAGCCTGGGATAAAAGCAAGAAGACATCACTTCCTTTCCTCTAGTGCTCAAACTGACCCTGGAAATCTACTTCCTCACTTTTGCTGCCTGTAAGTCAATGGCAGTGTTTCAGGGGAGGAAGCACCTTTTTCCACTTAGGGCTTCTTTTCCTGTGTGGGAAGCTCTTTCTCCCTTGCCCCATATCTTGAGAACTCTTTACATACAGACAGACCTTCCTCTTGAGGCTTGCAGTTGGCTAGCTCATGAATCTTTCTCTGTTTTCACTCTAGTATCAGCTGAGAAATCCCAGTCACTCACTGTCATCCTAGACTTGCCTGTCTGATAACTTGCAACATTCTAGTATAGAAAGCTCTTTCCTGGAAAATGGCTTCCTCATTTGCCCGAATTTCAACACTGCCAATGACAGAGTGACAGAGGGGACTGTTGTCTTTGTGACACTCCATGTCAGTTTCAGTCTTTCTTCATGTATGAGCAATTTGTACTCAAGGATAAAAATATATATTCATATACTTCTATGTGACAAATCATATTACTGCTTAAAAACACAAAAAGCTGTATTAGGTAAACAGATCTTAAGTATGTCAGGGGCTAAAAGAATATTGATTAGTCTCAGTTTACCAGAGGTCACTATGTAAGAAATAGCAATATAAGAATAAATGATATGAGCCAGAAAGTAGTGGCACATACCTTTAATGCCAACACTTGTGAGGCAGAGACAGGTGGATATTTATTGAGTTCAAGGTCAGCTTGGTCTACAATGTAAGTCCTGGGACAGCCTGTTAACATAGGCTATTAACACAAAGAAACCATGTCTCAAAAAAAAATCAAATTAAAAAAAAAGATAAATAAGATAAATTTTGGGAGTGGAAACGTGGCTCAGTCAATTCAGTGCTTATTGTCCAAATCTGAAGACCCAAATTCAGATCCTAGTACCTCCCTAAAATTGCAGGTATGCTGTTCAGGTACATTTGCTGAATTGATGATAAACCCAATACTAAAAAATAAAGTGATGAGCAATAGAAGGCACATGACATTAACCTCTGTATACCTATGTATAATGTATGATCATGTACCCACAAACATGTGCACATACCCATTTACAAATAACATACACAAATAATAAATGTTTAATAATTTTCCATGTACTTAAATGACATTGGGACTATTTCACAGAGGGCTAAAAGACAGTTATCAGTTAAGAAACAAATAGTATTTGAACTATTTTATTCATATACTATTCATATACATATAAGACATGTACTGTTTGATAAAATAATTCTAATTTCATTCAAATAATTTCCTATCTGTAGCCATGAAATGTTAAATGTGAACCCTTTGTGTTCTGTGTACATGTTTTCATAGCCCTGTGATAAATATAAATGCCCTATCTTCTATGAATTACAGAAAAGTGTGAGAGAGAAATATATTTGAGACATAGGCAAAATAGGTTTGTGTTTTGATGGTAAATGAGAGCCAGAGAATTCATAATCCCAAGACTCCATAAAGTCATACCAACACAAATAATCTTTAGAGCCTTGGAACAAAAGCAATAAGACTACTAGATTATTATTGGTCAAAATAATATACATTATCACTTCACTCATATAGGAAATATTGGGATTTGACTTGTGCAACTATCTTGATTTTGCAAATATCTTTAAAATAATCATTCTAAATCTATTGTTGGCTATCAATGTTATTCCTTGGTCAGACATGAAATACATATATGTATGTATATATGATATTATTAATCCCTAGGTGCCCATTAAAAAATAAACATCATATTAATCTACTTTCCACTGTTATGATAAAATAAGTGAGGCAGGGTTTCTATAAAGAAAATATTAGATTTATCACATCATTTTTGGACTGTAAGTCCATGAATTATTATGGAGCTACTTTTTTTTTCCATTTGGTAACTGTCTCATAGTAGGTGACACTGTAGTGGGAGTATATGAGCCAGGGAACCAGAGAAAGACAGGGCTTCAGGTTTGGTCTGTGATAACAATATTTTCTTAGTAATGTAGCTGACTTCTACAAAACCTACTTTGATCCTTAGTGATATGGATACTCCAGTGATCCAACCATCTTCCACTTGCCTTGGCCTCTTAATGATTCCACCACCTCAAAATCATCACTGATGCCTAAGGGTCTGACACGTTACTCTTAGGGAACTAACTACATTTGACCCACAGTAGACTCCAAGCAGCAAATGAATCATTTAAGATTACACAGCTAGACATATAAGGCTGCTCTGAAACTACAATAATCCAAATTTAGACAGTCATAAACCTCTCTCAAGAGCAGGGTCTAAAACATTTGTTTCAGCATTGGAAATTTAAATCACTAGTAGAATGTGATAACATGAAAAATTCATGGATATTTTCATTATTTTTGCCAAGTGGCAACTTCAGCCTTACTCACACCTCATTCATATGCTTTATTCATTTCTTCTTCAGACCACAGTGCTGAGAACTGGGAGGTTTGGGGGCTGGGGTGGGTTCAGTAAGCACAGTTGGTGCAATGCTTGCTGAGAAGTGGGAGTTCCTGAGTTTGATCCCCAAAACTTATATAAAAATGCTGAACATTGAGGGTGTTTAGGATCCCTGGGTCTTACTCACTAGCCAGTCTAACCTAATTGGCAATATCTTGGCCAATGAGAGACTTTATCTCAATTAAACACCTGTCCTCTGGCTTACACACACACACACACACACACACACACACACACACACACACTCACACACACACACACCATATGGTGGCGGGAGAGATTTTGTGGCTAGATTTCAAACAACTGTAAGCTGATCTTTCAAATCCAATAGTACAACCATAGGTTTTTAAGTGAAACCCCACACTTCACAGGATTTCAGGCATTTTTTTTCAAGTATAATAAAGCTGCATAGTTGTAAATTCACAGTGCTGTGAAAACTTGGCACACAGGTCTGTAGAGTCATCAGACTGTAGATTAAATCTCACCTCTCTTTTCTAGGGACATGTTTTGTATTACATTTTAATAACATATAGACATGCCACTAGAATGCTAAAAGGTCCAGAATCATTTTTCAAAGGACACAGAGCAAGCATGTGGTATGGTGGTTATATGCTCTCTCCACACACACTTAAAACAGTCAAGAGAGGACAGAACTTCAAGAGAAGACAATGGTGTGGGAAAGCATTGTTAATGTGGTGATTATGGTAAAATACAATAGGGGAGAATAAAAAGATATACAGGTGTAAGAGAGACAGACTGCCGAGAGTGTTGGATGGAACATTTCCATTTTGAATGGAAAAACAAAGAGACCTTGGCTATTCCAATTCCATGATTGAAATCCAACTTCATTTAAATGTCCCAATAAAATGGTGATTAGTAGATTCAGGAGAATTCCCCTTTAATTATTTTATTGAAATTAGAACTTTTATGAGAGATAATGAATTTCATGACCTGAGACTTCTACCCTTTGCTTCCAAGCTTGTCAACTACTAAAAGAAAAAAAAATCAAATGTGTGGTAAAGAAGATGAGGAATGTGGTTTCTCATCCCTGGCTCCCATATTAAGCACCAAACTAACTGATGGAGTTGAAAGACAGCAGGAACAAAGGCTGTCAGCTACAGGTGATCATAGAGCTTCAAATATAATAGAACTTCTTGGTAATAAACTTGAAGAATTATTCCCTAAAGCACGTTGAGATGATTATTCATGGCCATTTGCCTGAGCTTGCAACACAGTCTCAGGTTGCCATAGCTGCCTCTGCCTGTGAACAGATGTGATTGGTGCACCCAAGTTTTATTGATACACTTCTTCTACTGTGTTAATGGGGTTATAAACATGAAAAATATACTTGCAAGGTCAGTATTTTCACAATTTATAGAAAACCAGTATAAATCTCCATCTAGACAAATAATGATCGTACTTTCCATTTTCAACTTCTGACTCCTCCAATTCTGTTGGCTCTCAGGTTGTCTGTGATTAAGTGTGTTGCTAGGCAACAGAGGTCATCCTTGCTACTCCTGGGCATGAGGAGCTGCTGCTGTGCAAAATCACTTATAAACCCCATGCTTGTCTATAAATATCTTTCCCGTTACCATCCATACCAAGAATCACAAATGACGGCAAGACTACTAATACTAATTAATGAATGAATACTCGATTTTGTGAAAATCTAATCTACACAAAAATGTTTAATAGACACAAGACTGAAGACAATGGAGCGCTATAGAAATCTGTAATCTAATTTTGGAAGGTCAGAGAATTTACTTATCCGTATTAGCTGCCATGCAGACAGTCAAATGTTAAGACTTGACCCATTAAAACAGGATGCAGTGTTGGACTTGTCCATCTTTCCTCCACGGAAAACACATGTGAGGTTGATCTGCAGTTAGCATACTAACTTGGCTTTTATTACTTTCTGCCACTGTTTGCTTCCCATTCTGTACTGCATTTTTTTCTTTTTCAAATGTAGCTGTTTTGTCCAATCTCTAAATATTGTAAGACACTGTTTTGTCACAGTCAACATTGTCACATCATTACTTCCCAGTCACAGCTCTCAACACATTCTTCTTTTATTAGTTTTAATTATGTGTATATGAGTGCATCTGTTTGGATGTATGTACATATTTGTGTCTGTGCCCACCAAAGATAAGAGGCATAGGACTTCCTATAACCTGAGTCACAGATGGTTGTGAGTCACTAGGGTGCTGGGTCCTCACAATTGCAGGATGAGTACTTCATCTCTGAACCATCCCTCCAGCTCATATATTAGGTGCTTTAAAATAAATAAAATGTAATGTACTTTCTGTACAATATTTGACTCATACCTTCTTTTTTTCAGTTGAAAAGAGTCCTCATCTGATAGAATGTAGCCATCACTCAGGTGTTCTATTGAAAGCTATTAATTTTTAACTTCTGCTTCTCATTATAGTCCCATCACACATGGGAAGCCAGACTAATGTTTAATGCATGGCTGGAATATGTATATATTCTCCAAGTGTGCATGAGAGAGAAAGAGAGTGAACGAGAGGGAGCGAGGGAAGGGGGAGTGAGGAAGGAATGAAGGAAGGGAGGGAGGGGGAGAGAGAGAGAGAGAGAGAGAGAGAGAGAGAGAGAGAGAATACATCCTAGCATCATTTTCTACAAAACTGTCCTGTTCATTGGACCTTTCTATTATGTAACTATAATTCTGTCCACTTCTGCAGTCTATTTTCTGTTCCCATTCCTTCTCCAATACTGCTGTGTTTTGATTACTGCAAATCAATAATAGTTCTCACAGTCAGAAAGTATCTGCTCTGACTTCTCCCTTTAATATCATGATGGCTGTACTAGGGCTTTTATCTTTCCTTACAGACTTTAGAACCGATTTCTTACTGGAATTTTGAGTGGAATTATACTACTTGATATTATTGAAAGAAAATGATATACTAATGTTTTCCTGTCTGTGACCCAGTGGTGTTGTTCCATTTTCTTAGTTTTCGATTTCCTTCGTCAAAGTTTTCTAATTTTTTTCATTATGTATTTGTTTTAGATTTATGTATGAATATTTCCTCTGGGAAGAACACTAACGAAATAGTGTTGTGTCTTCATCCTCAGATTCTGCTTCTTTATTTCTAGTAAATGCAAAGTACCAGATTTTTTTTTTTTACCTTAATCATTGATGTTTTTCTATAAATCATTTATTATTACTTTTCACAAATCATTTACTATTACTTGCTTTATTTTAGATTTTCAGCATAGATGATTAGGTTATTTAAAAATAAATATCCATTTTTGCGTACGCTTGAGTGTCCAGGGGCATAATTTAAACTTGTGTGTCATCCTTCCGGATCTAACCATTTTGGTTTTGTTTGCTTTTTGAGACCTGGTCATCTCTCACTTGGGCCTGGAGCTCACAAAGCAAGAATGGCCGACTCTGAGTCTCAGAGATCCACCTGTATCTGTCTTCCCAGTTCTGGGATGATTAGTTTGAGCCATGATGCATGGCTTTTTCATGGAGATCCTTATGATTGATTAGCAAGGATTCTAATGACTGAAGTATCTCTTACCTGAAGGTAGTTATTGTTGCTAGATGTATATTTCCATTGTTATTTGAATGATCTAAGACTTCTAATAGGAAGAGACAAGCCAAGAGATGCCATCTCTTCCTATGTGGATTCTTTTTGATAAGCCATCTAGTTTCTAATTATTAAACACAATGAGGTTTTTCGTAGATATTTCCTATCAAGTTGTAGATACTGACTTCAATCCTAATTTACAGGGAATTTTATTATAGATGGTTATTGGATGTTTTCCAAGTGCTTTTCCTGCATCCATTGACATGATCATAATTTTTCCAATTTAGTTTAGATCCTCTTAATGTTATAACTTATATTAATCAATTTTCAAATATTAATGTAGTCTCTCATATCTAGATAGATCCTACTTTGTATAGTGAATAATTATACTTTTTACATTTTAAATTTTGATGCTGTATTTTTAAAAGAAATCTCAATACAAATGTGTCTTTCATATAGTAATAGTTGTTGATAAATAGATAATAAAAATTGATTTGATGGCACATTGTTTGGCACATTTACATTTATGTTCCTAAGCAATACTGTTTTTTCTTAGACTTTTGTGTGGGGCTGGCACTGATGTAATGCTGGCCTTAATTAATTAGTTGTAATATATTTCCATTTTTTATTTCTGCTGAGAGAAATTATTGTGAATTGGCATGCTTCATTTTTTACATGTTTGGTGGAATTTAATCACAAATCTACTTGAGGATTGTGTTTTCTGTTTTGGAAGGTCATTAATTATTGATTCAGCTTACTTTATGGTACAGGCCTGTTTAGCTTCTCTTTTCAATTTTGTGTGAGTTTGGATGATTATACCATTCATGAAATTTTTTCATTTGATGTGCATATTATATTTTAACCTTTTCTTATTCTAAACTAGTTAGCTCAATGATTCATTAATTTTTTAATTATGCCAAATCCTCAGATTTTTGTTTCATTCAATGTTTCTCAATCAGCCATTCATTTTTTATCTCTTTCTAAAATTTACTGTAATTTTTAGTTCTCTGAAAGAAAATTTATGAAATTGACTTTAAATGTTTTTTCTCTTTCTAATATGAACATTAAGTCAAATAAATTTCAAGTACTGTTTGTGGTATGTACCCTGAAATTTGGTGAGTTGTGTTATTTTCATTTAGTTTCATATACTTTTAAACTTCTCTAAAATTTTTTTCAGTGATGTTATTTAGATATGTGTTGTCTAACATATAAGAACTTTGGGGTATTTTCAGCTATCTTTCTGTTATTGATCACTAGCTTAACTCTATTGCAACCAAAGAGAGATATAATTTAATTATTTCAAATTTGTTAAGGCATGAATATAGTTTCATGATATGCTCTGTCTTTGTAAATGATTCCTACAAGTTCAAGAAGAATGTGTCTATAATTAGATGAAGTGTTCTATTGATGTCAATCATTCATTTTACTGTCAGTTACACCCAGTATTCATTCAACTGAATCATTGAACTGTGTCATTGATGGTTTTGTCTATTCATTTATGACAGAGAAGCATTTTAGCATCTTCAACTAAAACATCGGCTCTATCTTTTGTTCTTTAAAGTTTTTGCCCCATATATTTGATAATTTGTCTTTAGATGTATGTATAGTTAATTTTGTTGTGTCTTCTTGGAGAACTAGTTACTTAATAATATGTCCCCCTTTATACCTGACAACTTTCTTTGCTGTGGACAATAAACTGTCTAGCATTTTTAACTTTATTAATGTAAGCATGATATACTCTTACCTACTCATTTACTTTTTACATGTTTTCTATTTAAATTGTTTCTTGTACATGATGCAAAATTATTTGATATTTTATTTCTGACAATCCCTGTCTTCTGATTGATGTATTTATATGACTGACACTCATAAATTTATTTATTTACTATGTAGTTCAAACTAGCATCAAACTCATCTACCCACTCATCTTCTTGAACAGCTGAGATCATTGCAGGCAAGGGGTAGCACATCAAGCCAGATGTTTGACAATCAAGGTGATTATCAGCATAGATGATTTAATAACCATGGTATGTATTCTATTTATTGCTCCTGTTCTTTGTTTCTACTTTTATCTTACACTGTTGTTTGTTTTTGTGTTTTTAACTGAGTTTTTCACACAGGCTCATTTCGTCTCTTTTCTAGAGCAGAAATCACATTTCTGTTCTTTGACAACTCAGAGTTGTCCCAGGCTTTGGTATGTACAATTACTACTAGCCCAGGCCTGCTTTAAAATATGCTATTTTAGCAGATGGTGGGTGGAAACATTTAAGAATAATAAAACAATCTTAACTTCCTTTTCTCATCACACATAATTGAATAAACTGATGGCATTTCTATTTTTAAGGAACTGCTGTTTTATATTAAGAATCTGAAAATAAAAATTCCCACACAACTCTACCTCTTTCTGCATAATTCTTTCTTTCCTAGTGTAGATGTGAGTCTGACGAAAGCAACTTTCTCTCACTGTACAAAATTCTTGGACACACCTTGCAATGCAGATCTGTTAATAAACTTGCCCAGTTTGTGTTGTTCAGACTCTTTCCACTTCTCTGTTGAAGGATCCCTGTTGAACTGTAGCTTGGTGGTTTGTGTCTCTTTATTCTTTTTTTTTTCTTCTTTATTTTGTATTTATCAAAAAAACAGTAAAAAGAATTTAAAAATGCCGAAGAGTTAACAATAACTATACAGAGGATAATAATCATAATCATGGCTTATCAAGGGTGGAAATGCAAATAAGATTACTACACATATATTTTCTTTGTGTTCAGCTTTCCCTCTGAATTTTTTTTCCATCCCTGTATATCCTTATTGAAGGTCTCTTCCCCCTCCCACCACATCAGGTCATTTTTCTTCTCTGCAACTCCCCATCCCCTCCCTTGGCAGGGAGCAGACAAGCCTATGGTCACACTGGCCCAATAATGCTTGGATCAGTCTTCACTCCCGGCCAAATCCAGTTTTGTCCCCCCTCCCTCAAGAGTGAGTCAGGTGTTCCTATAGATGGACTGGGGTTTGAAGGATCAGTCCAGGGTGTTTCTGATCCCAAGCTGTTCAGTGGTTGTGGTTTGCTGCTTGGGGATGTTTGGCTTTTTTTCTTGTTTGTTTGTTTAGAGACCACTAGTAAGTGAGTACATCCCCTGCTTATCTCTCTGAGATTGTGATACCTCGCTCAGGAGGATATTCTCCAAATCCATACATATGCCTGTGAATTTTAGGATATCATTTTTTCTTACTGCTGAGTAGTTTTCCATTGTGTAGATGTACCACAGTTTGTTAATCCATTCTTCAGTTGAGGGACATCTAGGTTGTTTCCAGGTTCTTGCTATTACAAATAATGCTGCTATGAACACAGTTGAGCTAATACCTTTGGAGTGTGAATGTGCCTCTTTACGGTATACACCCAGAAGTGGTATTGCTGGGTCCTTGGGGAGATTGATTCTCAATTTTCTGAGAAACCTCCATATTGTATTCCAAAGTAGCTGAAGAAGCTTACAATCCCACCAACAATGGAGGAGTGTTCCCCTTGCTCCGCATCCTCTCCAGCATAGGCTGTCATCTGTGCCTTTTATCTTAGCCAATCTAACAGGTGTTAGGTGGTATCTCAAAGTTGTTTTGATTTGCATTTCTCTGATGGCTAAAGATGAAGAGCACTTTTTCAGGTGCCTTTCAGCCATTCGTAGTTCC
>PVIH01019999.1:0-33758 GCA_004025045.1 Sigmodon hispidus | reverse complement strand
TATTAGGAGCATAAATATTTAAGATTGAAATCTCCTCTTGACCAATTTTTCCTTTGATGAATAAGTAGTGACCCTCTTGGTCCCTTTTAATTGCTTTTAGCTTAAAGTCTACTTTGTTAGATATTAGGATTGCAACCCCTGCTTGTTTCTTAGGACCATTTGACTGGAAAATCTTTTCCCAACCCTTTATTCTAAGCCTATGTCTGTCTTTGCAGTTGAGGTGTGTTTCTTGTAGGCAACAGAAGGATGGCTTCTGTTGTTATATCCATCTTTTTAGTGTGTGACGTTTTATAGAAGAGTTGAGACCATTGATATTAAGGGAAATTAGTGACCATTGATTCATATTTCCTGCCATTTTTGGTGGTAACTTGTTTGTATTTCCTTTCTCTAGGGTATTCTTCTGTGGAATTATTGCTTGTTTATGATTTCATGGGTATATCTGGGGTCCTTAGGTTGTAGTTTTCCCTCTAATACTCTCTGTAGTGCTGGATTGGTAGATAGATATTCCTTCAGTCTGAATTTGTCCTGAAATACCTTGTTTACTCCATCTATGGTGACTGATAATTTTGCAGGGTATAGTATTCTAGTTTGGCAGCCATGCTCTTTTAGTGTCTGTATAACTTCTGACCAAGCCCTTCTAGCTTTCATCATTTCCATTGAATCGTTAGGCGTTATTCTGATAGGTCTGCCTTTATATGTGAGTTGGCCCTTTTCTTTTGCAGCTCTTAAAATTTTTTCTTTGTTCTGTATGTTTTGTGGCTTGATTATAATGTGGCGCGCTGACTTTTTTGGGGGTTCATATCTGTTTGGTGTTCTGTAAGCTTCTTGTATCTTTATAGGCATTTCCTTCTTCAGGTTAGGGAAGTTTTCTTCTATGATTTTATTGAAAACATTATCTGTGCCTTTGAGCTGGTATTCTTCTCCTTCTTCTGTTCCTATTATTCTCAAATTAGGTCTTTTCGTGTTGTCCCAGAATTCCTGAACATTTTGAGTTATGGCTCTTTTAGTTTTACTATTTTCTTTGACTGATATATCTATTTGAGCTACTGAGTCTTCCACTTCAGAGATTCTATCTTCCATCTCTTGAACTCTGTTTGTTATGCTTGTATCTGTGGTTCCAGCTTTTTTCTTCAGATTTTCTATTTCCATCTTTGCCTCATTTTGTGACTTTTTTATTGCTTCCATTTCAGCTTTTAGTTCCTGGCATGTTTCTTTCATAGATTTGTTCATGTCTTCCAATTTTTTGTTTGTATTTTCTTCTATTTCTTTAAGTCTATTTTTCATATGTTCTTTGTGAGCTTCGATGATCATCAAAAAGGAATTTTTGGTGTTGCTTCCTTCTGTTTCCTCTTCATTGCTCAGTTCAGGTCTTGTATTTGTAAGATCGCTACTCTCTTCTGGAGTTACCTTGTTGTTCTTTGTATTATTATGTAAGTTTTTGCACTGACGTTTGCCCATGGCTTCAGTGTTTCAAGATTAGGTGGCTCCTGGTCAGTTGTGTCACTCGGGCTTGTGTGCCTCTTGTCACCCTTCTGGGCGGGGTCTGAGTCTATCCTTCAGGGACCCCAGTTGTTATCTGTTTGCTCAGTTGGAGATGGAGGTGGGTAGCCGTGCAAATTCCCTCAGCAGCAGCTTTATCTGCGCCTGCTACAGAGTGCGCTGGGACTTACTCTGCAGACAGCACCCCGTCCTGGAAGCGGAACTGAAACCAATGGGAGCTCAACTCTCCCTCCCTGGCTGGGATATTGGCACTTGGGCCTGGTGACCCCTCCTCACCTCTAGGTGGGGTCTGAGTCTATCCTTCAGGGACTCCTGTCGTTATCTGTTCACTCTGTTGGAGGTGGAGGTGGGTAGTGGTGCAAATTCCCTCAGCAGCAGCTTTGGGTATGGTGACAGGCAGACTTTATCTGCACCTGCTACAGAGTGCGCTGGGACTCACTCTGCAGACAGCACCTGGTCCCAGAAGTGGGGTTTACCTTTTCAGAGGATCAGTATATTATTATCATGAGAGGGGAGTATGACAGTGTGCAGGCAGACACAGCGCTGGTGTACATCTTTATATGCAGGCAAGAGAAAAGGTCTGTCACACTGGACAGTAACTTGAGCATATATATATATACATATATGTATGTATATATATATATGTGTGTGTGTGTGTGACCTCAAAGCCTGCCTCCACAGTGACATACTTCCTCCAGCAAGACCACACTTGCTTCAACAAGGCCACACTTTCTAATAGTGCCACTGTCCTTGGGGGCCATTTCCTTTCAAACCACCACATTCTACTCCCTGGCTCTAAAAGTCTTATAACCATATCATAATTGTGAAAAAGTGCATTCAGTCCAAATTCCAAAGTCCCCATAGTCTATAACAGTCTCAAACTTATTTAAAAGTCTAAAGTTCAAAGTCACTTCTGAGATTCATGCAATCTCTTAACTGTAATCTCATGTAAAATCAAAAGAAAAAAAAAGCACATTATATACTTTCAATATATAATAGCACAGGATATATATTACCATTCCAAAGTGTAGAGAAGGGACCAAAGCAAGACCAAAAGCCATCTGGACAAACTCCAAACTGTACATCTCCAAGTCTGATGTCAAAATGCTATCCAGATTTCCCAGTCCTTTCAGCTTTGATGACTGTAACGTGTTTCTGTCCCTTGAGCTGGTTCTACTCCCTATCAGCAGCTTTCCCCAGCAGGTACCCCAAGGGTCTGTCATCTCCAACATCTTATAGGTCTTCAAGGCAATTCAGGCTTCGACTTCACAGCTTCTATTAGTATAGCAGAATATCTTTAAGAGTCTTTTTTCCTCCTACATTCTTTTAGTAAAACAATAGTATTTGGTTTCATCCTAGTCTCAGGTTCTGATCTCAGCCAGCAGCAGAACTTGGTGGCTTCAGCCCCATGGTTCTTGCAGCCTTAACAGCCTGCAGGGGTCTGCACCAGATGGGGTCCTAGAGCTGAAAGAGGTGAACACATGCCCTCATCCCACGGAATTTGCAAGTGAAATTTAGTTTCCTCCAAGGGAGTCTCATTGGGGAAACAAACTACTCTTAAGGATTGGCTGTGTGCCCAGTGGTTGATGCCAATGAAACAAGCTCAATGGCATCTTTGAAGGTTCCTTGTCTTGTAATGTCATGTTATAAAAAATTTTCCACTTTATCCTATTTATTTTGTTTTATTTTATTTATATTTTTCTCTTACAGGTCCTTTGGGTTTATTTATGGCTTCTGGTTTTTATGCATTACTGAGTATGCAAATGAGGGGATGTCTACATCTGTATCTGTTTCTTCTGTCTTTTCTTAGACTCTTTTCCTGCTGTTTGTTTTGTTCTATTATGATGTGCTTGGTTTTTATTTTTATTTTATTATTGTATCTTAGAAGTCTGCTTGTTTTCTAATGAGTTAAAAATAGGACTGATTTGAATGTAAGGGGAGGGGGGAGGAACTCGGAAGAGCAGAGGTGGGGAAACTATAATCAGGACATAGTAAGAAAAATCCATTTTCAATAAAAGGAAAATAAGTTAATTATTAAATTAAACACATTAGTGGTAATATAAGAGAGTCAGGTACAGAGAGATGGGGAAATTTTTTCTATAGGCACAAAATGGTAACATTTGTAAATAGATTCCACAGGGTATTTATGTATTAGTCACAATATGTTAGTGCTAACACAAAGGTGAGCAAAGATTGACTGTTTCTGAGGGTTAGAATTAGCCCAATTCAAGAGATTTAACTCAGTACTTAAAATTGCATAAGAGATAAAATCCAATTTTCTTCGTGATTTCAGTGGTAAGAATAAGTACAGCTACAAATGCAGCTCTTAGGAGATTTAACTTGGCTGAATATACATAGACAACTTACAAATGACTGCCTTTGAGATAGTTAGTTCCCCTTTCCTGAGAACTTAAACAAGACTTGCCCAGGATTTGAGTGTGGTTTAGAAGTTCTCAATTAAATAAGGACATCAAACTTTGCTTCTAAATAAGATACATTGTCCCAGATTTATCAGTCTTTTCACATGTCCTCTTACTAAGAATTTAGAGTTGCCAATTAGGACATGGAATTATGTTCCAAAAGAGAGACAGTGTAGTGGAAACCATGTTCCTCCAAGATGGGTGCAGCTCCCAGACAGATCTCACCAATCTCATAGGAGTACATGTGAGTCTAGTGTTTTCAGATTATTTGGATTCTTAGTCATTCAAGGGATTGCTGGATCACAGTCTTGTCTCTCTTTGTCCATCATCTGGCCACAAAGTAAATGTTTTTGTTCCTCTACACATTCCTCACCATGGTACGCTGTCTAGCCACTGTTGCCAAAGAAATAGGTGCACTCCAAAACCATGAGCCAAAACAAGCATTCCTTTTAAATTTATTATCTCAGACATTTATTACAGTAAAATACAGTAGGCTAAACATATAGAAACTAAAAGACTGCATCATGACAGAGATCAATGGGAACAACATATGGAGAGTTCTAATAATGGTGTTATACAAACAGAGTGTTCTTCACAGCCTTAGCAGTTAACTTTCATGGATCAGTTCATTAAAGCATTTCTCCATCCTTCCAGAAAGTAAGACTCTTTCATAATGCCATACTACTTTGTAGGATTTACATTAACCATGTATAAAGTGAGACCAGTAAGATGACACTCTTTCAGTATTGTATTTTCCTTAGTCATCTTAAGCTCTTGGAATAAAAAAATTTTTGCATTTAGCACGCTGTTTGTGGCTTTGATTGTTAAGTTTGAACTCCTTTGGAAACACAGACTATAATTTCACATTTGTTCTATACTAAAGAAGACACTTAATCAATGTTTGCATTAGAGTAATGCCCCTGAATGAGCATCTACCACACACCAGGTGCCTCACATATAGTAGTGCAAGTTATATGGAGGTAGAAGTAGTAACGCCTTACTTATGGAGAAACTGAAGCTCAAACATGCCAATATATATTTCCAGTTCAATAAAGGCAATGATGATACAGTCATTTTCTCTACATTATATTATAAAGCCTCAAGTGGATGATTTAAAAGTTTAGGCTTTTATTTTCCATGATATATAGGTTAGTGTTTATTGCTCAGTAAATACTTTTTAATAAATTGATAAATTCATGTATGTTGTTCTTAAACTACTAGTTAATAAAACTGATGTAAAATAAGTAGCATTTACCAATGAAATCTTATATATGAGAGAAATAGGCAACAAATGCTTCCTTGTATCAATAATTCTTATAAAAAACAACAGAAGCATTATATGGAGTTGTGAAAAGTGTAACTCAGAATAGTAATATTTTTTTATAAGTCACTACTTCCCATTGTGATGCCACATAGGTTGTACTATACTGCACACAAAGGCAGAGCTTATGAGTTCATCTCTGTTTGTCTAGTAAGCCATGACCTTGCTCATGCCTCCTTATATTTCAGGACTCATTTCTAACTTTTCATATCTTGGTTTTCCTTCACTTACGTTTAGATTGAACAAAGACATAATGAACAGATGTGCTTACCAGATCAGGCAGAGTTTTAGATATGATTATAGTTGCCTACTTAAGGGTCAGTCAGATGGCTAAGGCAGAGCTGAGTAGAAGGTGACCTCCACAACCTGTCAGTTGCTCAGAGAGGTTATTCATATGATATTGTGTCATAGGAAAATAGGAAATACTTTCCATTCATGGAAGAAGAGAATAGATAAAAATGAGCATAAATTAACAAGTCAGAGGAAGAGATGGGAAAAGAATAAAAAGAAATAAAAATGAATGTAAAAAAGATTCCTGTGTTAGGAAATGGTGCAGTTCTAAAACCATTGGACTAACTGTAAATCATACCATGGGTTTAAGCAATGACTTCATGTCAAAGTTCAGGTATCCATGTCAACCTTTCAAAATCTCCCTAAGTTTTCAGTTGAATAAATCATCTTTTGATCTTATATTCATTTAATATTTGAATTTATCTTGCATAAATAATTTGCTATAGCATTGTGACAGGCTATATTTCCTATTTGTCTATGATGACAAATACTGTGTGATACCAAAATCCTGGCTTTTGTGACCCCAACAACCCACAGTTAATTAGAATAATAAAAGTCATAGGTATTACTTCCTTAGCTGTGTTTACTTATTGGTAGATTGAATCTTATATACTAACTTTTCTGTAATTTGCCTCAAGTATGGAAGATATGAACCCAGTCATTATCTAAGAACTTATATTTATATTTAGTTGCTGACAGAACTAACAACAGTTTGCATAAAACAAAAGTTTATTTATCATGTCTGTTGTTTCACTTGGCATGGAAGGAGTACAGTGACCTAAAATTATCTTAAAGGGGCATATCCCACAACAGAGCAGTTGTAAGAGGTCATTTGTGTACTTCCACACATAGCTGTTGTCTTCTGCAAGCAAAGCTTTGTGAGAGGAAGATGTTATTTCTGGGGAAACTTGAGACTTCTTGGACCTTCTCTCCAAAGGCCATTAACTTATCCTCCGAGGCTGTGGGCCCACAGAGGAAATGAACTATCTACAAAGCTGGATCTAACATCTTACTACTTACCTATCTTCTTCATCTTTGGTGACCCAGAGAACTGCCATTTTTTTCTTTGTTAAATTGTCTTGGAGTTTTAAAGCAGACACAATGGTGCACACAAAACTTACGGTTGACTGTTATCTATGGGAAAGAAAAGGTGATTTAAGGAAAAGAGAATACAGAGCATTGTCTCTAAAAGAAAAAATATTGAATGTGTATATTTGAGTCCCTCCTTGTACATATATGTACTAGTTGTATGCAGTCCCTGAAAAGGCCTGGAGAGAGCATCCTCTGGAACTGCAGTAATAGGCAACTGTAAATCACCATGTAGGTGCTGGGAACAGAATCCTGCTCCTCTGCAAGAGCTGCAAGTGCTCTTAACACTGAGCCACAAAAGAAAAAATTTTAATGATGACTTAATGGAGAAGAACAATAACAAAATAGAGATTGTACAGTTGATGCCAGGGTAAACTATTACTATAGGCCAGAGAACTTTCCTGGATTTCATAACCAATTTATTATACAATGTTCATTGGTTTTGTCAATGTCACTTGTAACTACTACCCATTGTCTAAGGTCATGAATAAGACAAGGATGGCCACACTTGTTACATCTGTTCTATAAGGTCCTAGAGTCCTAGCCAGGGCTGTGAAGTAAGAGAAAGAAACAAAAGACACATATCAGAATTGGAAAGAAAAAGTCCTAGCTAGGGACATCTTGTGGGTTTTTGGAGGTTTCCTTAGCACCAGGTTTCTTTCTAACCTCACAGTGGCTCCCTTGATCAAGATATTCATTTCTTTTTTCTCCCTCTCAGTTGCTCCTCTCACTCAACCATCTCCTTTTCTCAAGCAATAGTAGAGAAGGAGCCTAAACAAGACTTCCCTTATAATAAAATTAATGACCACCCTAATTGTCATTATAGAACCTTAATCCAGCAATGGATAGAGGCAGAAGCAGAGATCCATTGCTAAGAACCAGGTCAAGTTCCCAGTCCATCTGGAGAGAGAGAGAGAGAGAGAGAGAGAGAGAGAGAGAGAGAGAGAGAGAGAGACAGAGACAGAGACAGAGACAGAGAGGAGGGAGGGGAGGGAGAAGAGGAGGAAAGAGTATATGAGCAATGGTATCAGGATCATGAGGAAAAGTGTTGTAAAAGGTTCTGGCTCGGACTTTCTAGGCCTGGATCAGAGGTTTGGTCTCACTCTCAGCCTCACTTAGCCTTAAATAATCATGCACACACTTATTTTTATGCTGATTGACCTAGGGCCCAGGCATATAATTTGCTAACTCCTTCATTTCAACTCAACCCATATTGTTCAGCCATGTGGCTTGGTACCTTTTCTCAGAGCTGCATTTCCTCTGCATCTCCTGGCAGCTCTGGCAACTGTGGCATCTGTGTCTGTTCTTCCTGTACTCAGAGTTTTCTTAGTGTGGTAGCCCCGCTCACACTTCCTGTCTGCCTTTTGGCCAGTCAGCTTTTATTCAACTAATAGGTGGGGAAAATATTTACAACATTATCAGCATAATCCCACTACAGAGGAGACTCACAGAGATGGCTGACCTGAGCTATTGGGAGCTCACTAGCTCAGAAACAATCACTGAGGAACCTTCAGGGAAAGGAACTAAACCCTCCAAAGGTAGACAACTGTCAAATGGCTTGGGCAGTTTGTGGAGTCTCTTGCAATAGGATCAGACTATGTTCCTGGTGTATGAACTGACATCTCGGAGCCCATTCCTTACAGAGGAACACCTAACTCAGTCTTAGTACTGGGATGAGGGACTCAGCCTACCTCAACTGGATATGCCAGACTGAACTGACCCATCTTGGGATTCCTTGCCCTCCTTGGAGAATGGATGAGGGTTTGGCATGCAAGGAGGCTGAAAGAGGCCTGGAAGGGACTGGGAATGACTTGGAGTATGGAAGAGAAGCCTTAAAAGAAGATATTAAAAAAACTCCCTTAAAGAAATAGAAGAAAATACAAACAGAAAATTAGAAGAGGTGAACAAAGCCCTGAAAAGATATACCCTAACACAATGGATACAAAGACAGAAACCATCCTTCTGCTGCATACAAGAAATGCACCTCAACTTTAAAGACAGACACAGGCTCAAAGTAAAGGGTTAGGAAAAGACTTTCCAATCAAATGGACCTAAGAAACAAACTGTGTAGCAATTCTAATATCTAACAAAATAAACTTTAAACTAAAATCAATAAAAAAGAGACCAGGAAGATTACTACTTATTCATCTCAGAAAAAGTTCACCAAGATGAAATCTCAATCCTGAATATCTATGCCTCCAACACAAAGGCAACTACATATGTACAAGAAACACTTCTAAAGCTTAAACCCTATATCAAACCTGACACACTAATAGTGGGAAACTTCAATACCCCAATTTCACCCTTGGATAGGTCAACCAGAAAGAAACTCAACAGAGAAATAAGGGACCTAGAAGAAGTTATGATCCAAATGGACTTAGTAGATATATACTGAACCCTTCACTCAAACAAAAAGGAATATACTTGTTTCTCAGAACCCCATGGAACATTCTCTAAAATTGACCACATACTAGGTCATAAAGCAAATATCACCAGGTACCAAAAAAATGTGTATAACACCTTGTACCATTTCAGATCACCAGAATCTAGAGTTAGAGTGCATCAATGTCAAGAACCACAGAAAGCCTACCAACCCATGGAAACTAAACATCACTTAACTGAACCACCTATGGGTCAAGGAAGAAATTACGAAAGAAATCAAAGACTTCCTAGAATTCAATTCCTTTGAATTCAATGCCATGAATCCACGGCATACCCCAACTTTTGGGATACAATAAAAGCAGTCTGATCTATTTGACGAAAATTTTAAATCACTGAAGAAAGAAATTGAAGAGGATATCAGAAAATGGAAAGAACTCCCATGTTCCTGGAGAGGTAGGATCAATATAGTAAAAATGGAAATTCTACCAAAAGCAATCTACAGAATCAACGCACTTCCCATCAAAATCCCAAGACAATATTCTTTCCACACCTTGAAAGAACAATATTCAATTTTATTTGGAATAACAGGAAAGCCAGGATTGCCAAAACAATTTTGCTCAACCAAAGAACCTCAGAAGCCATCATCTCTGACTTCAAATTATACTATAGAGCTACAGTAATAAAAACAGCCTGGTACTGGCATAAAAACAGACTTGTGGATCAATGCACTCAAATTGAGGATCTGGACATTAACCCAAAAATCTATCAACACCTGATCTTTCACAAAGAGGCCCAAAATATTCAATGGAAAATAGACAGTATCTTTAAAAATTGATGTTGGCATAGCTGGTTGATAGTGTGTAGAAAAAATGCAAATAGATCCAAGCCTGTCACCCTGCACAAAACTCAGATCCAAGTGGATCAAAGACGCTAATATAAATCCAGCCACTCTGAACTTGATAGAAAAGAAAGTGTGAAATACCCTCCAATGAATTGGCACAGGCGATGACTTCCTAAATATAACACCAGTGGCACAGACACTAAGAACAACAAACAATACATGGGACCTCTTGAAACTGAGAAGCTTCTGTAAAGCAAAGGACACTGTCAATAGGACAAAACGACAACTTATAGAATGGGAAAAGATTTTCACCAACCCTACAAGTGATAGAGGACTGATCTCTAAAATATATAGAGAACTCAAGAAACTAGAGCCCAAAACCATGAATAACCCAATCAAAAAATTGGGTTCAGTATTAAAAAGGGAATTCTCAGCAGAATTACAAATGGTTCAAAGGCACTTGAAAAAGTGTTCAACTTCTTTAGCCATCAGAGAAATGCAAATCAAAACAACTTTGAGATACCACCTTGCACTTGTCAGAATGGCTAAGATAAAAGTCACAGATGACAGCCTATGCTGGAGAGGTTGTGGAGGAAGGGGAACACTCCTCCATTGTTGGTGGGAGTGTAAGCTTGTTCAGGCACTCTGGAATGCAGTATGGTGGTTTCTCAGAAAACTTGGAATCAATCTCCCCAAGGATCCAGCAATGCCACTTCTGGGCGTATACCCGAAAGATGCACATTCACACTCCAAAGGCATTAGCTCAACTATGTTCATAGCAGCATTATTCATAATAGCAAGAACCTGGAAACAATCTAGATGTCCCTCAGCTGAGGAATGGATTAACAAACTGTGGTCCATCTACACAATGGAGTTCTACTCAGCAGTAAGAAAAAATGATATCCCAAAATTCAGACTCAAATGGATAGATTTGGAGAATATCCTCCTGAGCGAGGTATCTCAAACTCAGAAAGATAAGCAGGGGATGTACTCACTCATTAGTGGACTCTAAACATTAGTGGACTCTAAAAAGCAAAAAGCAAATCATGTCCAAGCTGCAAACCACAACCCCTGAACAGCTTTGGATCTGAAACACCTGGGAGTGGCACCTTGAATCCCACTCCCTCCAGAGGAACACCTGACTCAGTCTTGATGTTGGGGTGAGGAAACTGGATCTGCTAGGAGTGGATGCTGAACTGAGCAATATTGGAACCTTGGGACTTCCTGCCCATGCTGGGGAGGAGATGGGGAGATGTGGAGAAGAGAGAGTGACTGGAGGGGGTGGTAGGAGGAAGAGACCATGAATGAGGATATACAAGGATAGAAAATGTGACTTCGAGGGGGCGCGCGCGGACGGCCGGGTGGCGGCGGCGACGGCGGCTCGCGGAGGCGGCGGCTTCACTCCGGGACTCGGCGTCGGAGCCGCGGCTGGAGCGTGGGCGGCGGCGCGAGGATCTAAAATGTCCACTGAGGCACAGAGAGTTGATGACAGCCCAAGTACTAGTGGGGGAAGTTCTGATGGAGATCAGCGGGAGAGTGTTCAGCAGGAACCCGAGCGGGAGCAAGTTCAGCCCAAGAAAAAGGAAGGGAAGATTTCCAGCAAGACAGCAGCTAAACTGTCCACCAGTGCCAAAAGAATTCAGAAGGAGCTTGCAGAGATCACGCTGGATCCCCCTCCCAACTGTAGTGCTGGACCCAAAGGAGACAACATTTATGAGTGGAGGTCAACTATATTGGGACCCCCAGGATCTGTCTACGAAGGAGGGGTATTCTTTCTTGACATTACCTTTTCACCAGACTATCCGTTTAAACCCCCTAAGGTCACCTTCCGAACGAGAATCTATCACTGTAATATCAACAGTCAAGGGGTGATCTGTCTGGACATCCTCAAGGACAATTGGAGTCCAGACCTGACCATCTCGAAAGTCCTCCTGTCCATCTGCTCACTCCTCACAGACTGCAACCCTGCCGACCCTCTGGTGGGCAGTATTGCCACACAGTACATGACCAACAGAGCCGAGCACGACCGGATGGCCAGACAGTGGACCAAGCGATATGCCACCTAGGGGCCTATGTGTGCCAGCCGTGTGCAAGCACATTCACCAAGTGCATCAATAGCCCACCTGCCCCTCCAGACCTCTGTTCTGTTTCCTGTTTTTATTAAATTTTGAACTGTTAAAAAAAAAAAAGAAAAAAGAAAATGTGACTTCATTCATAATTTTAAAAAAAGAAAGAGGAAAAAAAGAAAAAAAAGAACCTAGGAACAACCTAGTTGCAAAAATTAATAAATAAATAAATAAACACATGGTCAGAGGAGTGCCCAATACTAGACTTCATCTACACTCCCTGCTGTAGCTTGCTACTAGTGTGGAACATACCATCCTCTTCAAAGGTAACAATGGAAGAGTTACACTGGTCATTGAAGTTGAGAGTGATCCTTCTTGACCATTTTTAAGGGCATATAATTCAGTAGGGTTTAATTCATACTCATTGTCCGCCTGCATTTCTATGTAAGCCACATTTCTTCTACTTCCTCCCTAACACATGATCAGGTAAGTAATGTCATGTGACTCTCAGGCTGTTTGAGACAGTTATACTTCAAATATATCAGTAATGAAAACACTAATCAGGTGCTGTTCATAGATTGCAATTATTAAACCAAATTGACTTTCCTCTCTCATTGCATTTTAAACCCAGTGGAATAGATGTTTTTCTTGCTAGTGAGCAAGGTTCACTTTACACCATCACTTATAGAGGTTAGAGCAAGCAACAACTAAAATGAAATGCCTGCTGAGTGTGAAAGTCTTTCCCATACTCTATTAAAGTAAAGAGCAATGGGAATAAATACAAGGAAATGAGCAGTAAGTTTAAGTGGCTGTCACTGTCACTGGGGATGGTTCTCCATTTAGGGGGAAGGATTTGGGAGTGTTATCATTTTAGTTGCCTGTATAGAATTTCAAAGCACCAATGTGTAATTGCCTAATTATTTGTTTTGAAGAACAAATAACTGCACTATTTTTACTTTACTTTTCTGACAATTTGACAATCAGCATACTCACACACAGTTACAGTGCTGGTGGCAGCAGTTTCTGTAGAGCAGTGGTCCTCAACATTCCTGGTGCTGTGACCACTTTAATACAGTTCTTCATGTTGTGGTGACCCCCCAACCATAAAATTATTTTCGTCAGTACTTCATGGCTGTAATTTTGCTACTGTTACAAATCATAATGTAAATATCCGGTATGCAAGGTATTGATATATGACCCCTGTGAAAGGGTTCAACCCTTAAAAGGGTTATGTCTGCTCCTCTAGATAGTTTACCCAGACTGAATCCTGGGTCAGAGGGGATGAGAATACTCAACAAGAGAGTGTGATTTTTATATTGTAACTTTATTTGATGTTCATTTGACAGTCATTTACATTCTAATCCATATTGACTGCCTGTAAATTTTTTCAATGTGGTAACAGGAACATAAGTTACCAAAGTGTAGAACTTGTGTGGTGAACACTCATCCTTATTATGTTTTCTGGACAAACATACACAAACATGATTTGAAATATTCCATATTTCTTTGACACAGAAGGCTTTATTGAGGCTAGTATCTGAGCAACCATCTGGAGCCTCCATCTCCTTCATGATAAATCCCCAGATTTTTTTGAATATATGTGGGGCAATCTTTTTAAACAACTTTATGGATGTGCTTGTGACGGCTGGTGGTTCATCCTTGGTCACCATCTCGCTAAGAACAGATTGAGCCTTCTTATCTTTACTCTCTTTTCAGGAGCCATTCTTCAGGTCCAAGTTGAAAAGCAAGAACAAAATGTTTTGACTTCCTGGAGCTTGTCCTGTTCTTTATCTCCTACTAGAAAGCCAGCCAACATGTAATTGCTTTGCTTATTAGGCTGGTATTAAATTTTGTTGCTATTTTAATTCATGTATCTGACTATACAGGGGATGCCCATCTAGTCACCATGGAGTCTCCCATTCAAATTCTAAAGTCATCTATTCACTTATTTTCATTTTATGAAAACATTTGTATTGTTCTAAAACAGCTATAGAATTTGTGTTGGTTCGTTTTCATCAACTTGACACAAACTGAGTTCCTAAACAGAGAGCATCTAAGCTGAAGAACTGCTTCCATCTGATAGTTCTTCAGGCATGTCTGTGGGGAATTTATTAAGTTAATGATTGACATGGGAGGGTAATGCCCACTGTGGGCAGTGCCACTCCTAGAAAGATAGCCCTAGGTTGTGCAAGAAAGCAAGTCAAGCAAGCCATGGTGAGTAAGTAAACCAGTAATCAGCCTTCCTTCATGGCTTCTGTCTCAGTTCCTGCCTCCAGGTTTCTGCATTGAGCACTCACCCTGCCTTCTCTCATTAATGTACTGTAGTTGGAATGTGTAAACTAAATTAACCCACTCCTCTCATTATTGGTTTTGGTCAATGTTTTATCACAGCAACGAAGAGGCAAACAGGATAGAAGTTGGTTCCAGACAGTTGGCTGTTGCTTAACCATGTTGGTTTGGGAGGAATATAGAAGACCTTGGACATTTATACCACAAAAGTAGTTGAATGTTGTAAGCAGAGCATGATGGAGCTTGATAGTAGAAGCTTGGAAGACATTAGAGCTAAGATCAAGGAGAGCTGCAGAGACTCAGATCAAAAGGGAAACACAGCAACAGGCTAGAGGCCATTACTGTGATATTTTGGCAAAGGCTCTGCCCTCTGCTCTTGTCCTAAGAACTTTACTGAGTCTAAATTAAAAGGTAATGGACAAATTTCTTTGGTAGAGGCAACTTAACAGTAGAATTACATAGAATTGATTGGCATGGTTAGTTTAATAATGCTTATCAGATTAATAAGGAAAAAGAGTAGTTCAGCCAGAAAAAAATACAAAATTCATCATTTAAAGAGGAAAAGAGATGATGAAACTTAATGTTGCAGCCAAGTCTTGTGTTAAAATAGTCGAGGAGATTAGTACCATTAAAGAAGGCTTCCTGGTCAGCCGTGGAATACATGGAGGGCCACCTTCTTGCCAGATCCCACCCAGCTAACTTTCCAACTTGTGAAGAGAGCATAAGGTATTTTCTGCTCCTAGAAAGCAACTGAAGAAAAACCCTGTTGCTAATATGATCCAAGGGGGCCAGGGTTCATCCCAAGCTGGAAGCTAAACCTAGCATTGTCATCCATATGATGCTGACTTTACAGGCATAAAGTATGAAAGAGCAAAGGGTCATGGTTCTTCCTTTGCAGTTTCAGAGAGCCACTGAGGCCAGACAATGAGTGTCAGGAGGGTCCCAAATGAGGGTCCACAGAAGGCAAGAGGCTGTGAGAGGACCATTGTGTGAGCTGTGAGAGTAAAGCCTGGGTTACATTGGAGAACCCGAGATGTTGAAGATGCTAAATCCATGAGCTATATCCTAAGGAGAACTGCATATGAGTATCAGAACCAACCCAAGAGTAAGAGGAGTGTTACAGGCAGCAAACCTGGAGAGACAGTGCCATCCAAGCCCTTTGAATTTAATGTAATATATTGGTCATGAATCTATAGCATTCTGTGTTTGCTGTGTTGAATTTTGAACTTTCTTTTTGTTTTTTATTTTTAACAAACTAATTTATTTCTCAGTGAGCAGCCTCCCTGGTGTGGATGGAGATCCAGCTTCTTAGGCTTCAAACTCAAAGTACTGTGGGTCAAGGTAGTGGATGTAGACATTGGATATAACCATCTTCACTACCACTGATGTAACTCTTACCATCAGGATGGAAGTTGACACTGTCCAAAGAGGTCCTTTACTCTCCCAAAATTCTTCAAAATCCAAATGGAAGAACCTTGTCTCAAACTTGTCAATTCTGGTGGAGGTTTTGGCTACATCATGACTTCCTGACCACTTCCCAGCATCATGCCATCATAGTTGAGACAAAGGGCAACTGAGTTGACAGGCCACTCTGCTCAAAAAGTCTTCAGATGTTCAAGACTCTAGGACTCAATGAGCTTAACTGTTTTGTCCTTGTATTTGGTGACAAACATGGTCATGTCTCTAGACAACTGAATGCCACTGATATGCTGGGAGTGTTCTGAACATTCGTTAGCACCTCTCCAGACTTGTCATTATGCTAGCTGAGCTCCCCATGGGTTCTCAATGGCATTGGTGATCTTAGAATCACTATAGGAGATCTTCATGTAGGGCTCCTTGCTGAGGTTTAACTTGGATCCCATATATCAAAGAAACTCACAACACACTGGTATCCCATCTGCTTCTCTGTGGAAAACATGATGACGTTGCTTCCAAAGTCAAAGTCACAGGTGTGGACAACTGAGTTGGTCTTGGGTAAAGCCAGCTGCTTCCCTGTTTTTGTAATCCCAGAGACAAAAGCTGTTGTCAGTCAAGTCAGTAAGGACATGTTTGGTGTCCCAGTCCACACACCATAAGCTCCATTATGGCCCATGTAGATGCCCAGCCTTTCTCCATTTATAGAGTACCACACATTGATGATAGGATCTTTGGCCGTGATTAAGGAGAGTTCTTCTTCAAAACTGTACTTTATCTCCATGGTGAACCACTCCTAGCCCTGCAGCAGGATAGGATTCATCCTGAGCATGATCAAGAAGAGAAGCAATTTCTTCAGTCTAGCATTTCATCATTATTCCCCAATTACACCCTTTTGTAATGGTAATGTATATTCTGTGACACTATATGTTGGAAGTACATGAGTTCCATTTTTTAAAACTTTATTTTCCAGGTTTTACAATCAAGAGAATAAGTCTCCTGTTGCTGTCATGCTTCCTGACCTTGATGTATTTGCATCCCTATAGAACCATAAGCCCAAACAACCCCTTCCTTCTGTAAGTTGCCATGATATTTTAGCACAGTAACAAAAAAGTGAATAATACAGAATTTCTTTGTAGTCTGAAAAATGACCACCTGTTGAGTATGTGCATTGTAGGTATAATGTAGCACCTAGCTCTGTGTTCACTTTATACATAGTGTGTATGTACTCATGAGTATCTGTGGACACAGCAGCAACCCTCTCTTAAGCATTTATTTCTTATTAAAATGGATCATAAGATTATAGATTATTTTTTGTCTTTCTACACTTGACTAAATTTCTTTATTTTTAGGTTAATTAATTAATTTTTTAATTTAAAATGTTTTAACATACCCATCACTGTTCCCCCTTCCCCTCTTCCCAGTTCTCCCCAGCTCTTCCCCACTGTATTCTCCATCCATTTTTCAGAGAGGGTAATGACTCCCAAGGTGAATCAATGTAGTCTGTAGTTAAGATAGGACCAAGCCCCTCTCCCCAGTATCAAGGCTGAGCAAGGTGTTCCTCTGTAGGGAATGAGCTCTAAGAAAACAGTTCATGCACCAGGAATAAGGTCTGGCCCACTGCCAGAGGCCCCACAAATTGCCCATGCTTTCAACTGTCATCCGCATTCAGAGTACTTAGTTCAGTCCTATGTAAGTTCCTCAGCTCTAAAATATATAAAGAATCCCCAAAAAACTAGAGGTCAAAAAAACAATCAAATTAAAAATGGAGTACAGAGCTAAATAGAGAATTCTCAACAGAAGAATCTCAAATGGCTGAAAGACCCTTAAGGAACTGTTCAACATCCTTAGCCCTCAGTGAAAACAACTCTAAGAAATTATCTTACATCTGTCAAGAATGGCTAAGATTAAAAACACTTCTTAGATGACAGCCTATGCTGGAGGGGATGTGGAGTGAGCAGAACAATCCTCCATTGCTGGTAGGAATAAAAACTTGTACAGCCCATTTGGAAATCAGTATGGCTGTTCCTCAGAAAACTGGAATCAATATACCCAATGATCCAGCAATACCACTATTGGGCATATACCCAAGGGATGCACACTCTTACCCCAAGGGAATTAGCTCAATTATGTTCATAGCAGCTTTTTTTGTAACAGGTTGATTTGTTTTCCAGCATCATTTATTTGTTGTGCAGCCTTCTCCAATAATTTGTTATCATATTCCAAATTTCAGCATAGGTATAACTGGTTCTCTTTTGTTGTGCTGTACTGTCACATGTTATCCAGCCCTAGGTTAACACCCTCTGATATCATTATCGCAGGTCCAAAATTCTGTCTAATTTTTGTGGCTCAAATATCCAAATATTTGTTTGTTTGTATGTTCTTTGGCTTTTTGCTTCTCTACTGAAATAACAGAGCAACTTTATCAAAATTTCACTAACAAGTATCTTATTCTAATTAGAGAGTAGACAAAAAAAAAACTTACTGAAAACACCAATTTGAATTTTTGTAAGCATGGTGAAAAATAAATCAAAGATATTAGAAGCAAAAATATGTAAATCAATCTGTTTTTCCCATTTATTTATTTATTTATTTATTTATTTATTTATTATGTATTTGGTTTTGAGACAAGATTTCTCTGGGTATCATCTCTGCCTGTCCTGGAATTTGCTTTGTAGACCAACCTGGTGTTGGACTCACAAAGATCCACCTGCCTCTACCCTCCTAACTGCTAGGATTACAGGCATGTGCCACCACAGCCTGGCTTACATATGTTTATTTTTATGTTATGTACATGAATGTTTGTCTGCATATCTGTATACACCAGGTATATTACTGCTGTCCACAGAGGCCAGAAGAGAGTGTCAAATGTCCTGTAACTGAAGTTACAGGTGGTTGTGAGCCTCCTTGTGAATGCTGGGACATAACCCAGCTCTCTGCAAGAGCAGAAAGTGTTCTTAATGGCTGAACCACCTCCTCAGCTCCCGATCAGCCTAGTTTTAATAATGTTCTCAGTAAAGTATTAGTTAAACTAATTCAAATAGACAAACCTTACTTACGGACTATGGGTAAGCTGGATTTATCACAGTACCATAATACTTTTTAAGACTACTTGTTTTTTTTTTCTTTTTTACTATGAATAAAGTCACATTTTCTATCCTTGTATATCCTTATTCAAGGTCCCTTCCCCCTCCCACCCCCTCTAGTCACTCTCTCTTCTCCACATCTCCCCATCTCCTCCCCAGCATGGGCAGGAAGTCCCAAGGTTCCAATATTGCTCAGTTCAGCATCCACTCCTGGCAGATCCAGTTTCCTCACCCCAACATCAAGACTGAGTCAGGTGTTCCTCTGGAGAGAGTGGGATCCAAGGTGCCACTCCCAGGTGTTTCAGATCCAAAGCTGTTCAGGGGTTGTGGTTTGCAACTTGGACATGATTTGCTTTTTGCTTTTTATGTTTAGAGTCCACTAACGAGTGAGTACATCCCCTGCTTATCTTTCTGGGTTTGAGACACCTCGCTCAGGAGGATATTCTCCAAATCCATACATTTGCCTGCAAATTTTAGGATATCATTTTTTTCTTACTCAATGGAGTGCTCAATGTACCATGGTTTGTTAATCCATTCCTCAGTTGAGGGGCATCTAGGTTGCTTCCAAGTACTTGCTGTTATGAATAATGCTGCTATGAACATAGTTGAGCTAATGCCTTTGGAGTGTGAATGTGCATCTGTGGTGGAATGTTCTGTATGCTGTAAATAAAGTAACTGATTTGGCCTATGTACAGCACCATAGAAGTGGGTGGAGAATCAGCACAGGCAGGCAGGTAGGAAAGGGTGGAGTTAGTCAGTCGCCATCCGTCCCCCGAAGAAGCATCATGTAGGAGAAACAGGTAAGCCACGGGCTGTGGCAACGTGGTGGGAAGATTAATGGAAATGGGTTGAATTAAGATGAAAGAACTAGCTAATAATGTGCTTAAGACATGGGCCAAACAGTGTAAAGGATATAAGTATGTGATTAATTTCTTTGGGGGACAAAAGCCGTGGCGCATGAACCAGGTTCCAACTGCACGCGCGCCAAGTCACAAACCTCCCGGACCCAAAACGGGCAGGAAAAACCTATTACAACATGCATCTTTCAGGTATACACCCAGAAGTGGTATTACTGGATCCTTGGGGAGATTGATTCCCAGTTTTCTGAGAAACCACCATACTACATTCCAGAGTGGCTGAACAAGCTTACACTCCCACCAACAATGGAGGAGTGTTCCCCTTGCTCCACAACCTCTCCAGCATAGGCTGTCATACTGTGACTTTTATCTTAGCCAATCTGACAGGAGTCAGGTGGTATCTCAAAGTTGTTTTGATTTGCATTTCTCTGATGGCTAAAGAAGTTGAGCACTTTTTCAAGTGCCTTTCAGCCATTTGTAATTCTTCTGCTGAGAATTCCCTTTTTAGTTCTGAACCCCAGTTTTTGATTGGGTTATTCAAGGTTTGGGGCTCTAGTTTCTTTAGTTCTCTATATATTTTAGAGATCAGTCCTCTGTCACTTGTCGGGTTGGTGAAAATCTTTTCCCATTCTGTAGGCTGTCATTTTGTCCTATTGATAGTGTCCTTTACTTTACAGAAACTTTTCAGTTTCATGAGGTCCCATGTATTGATTTTTGTTAACACTACTTGTTAAAAAGAACAATTTGTTTTCCACTGAATACTTTTTCTGGTTTGTTTTTTTAAAAATCAGTTTATCATTAGAATTGTTCTATTTATAGAATTATTTTGTCTTTTCGCTCCATAATCCATTACTTCTCCAATACTACTTGCTTTTTTTGTTTTGTTTTACTGTGGCTTTATGGAAAGTCTTAAAGTCAATGAGTTAGCCACTGCCTTCTTCAGAAGTGACTTCAACTGTTACAGTTTCTTCCCTTTCCCATGTAAATTCTATTTTTCTTTATCTAAATAAAAAAACTATGGGATATTGATTAGCATTATAATAAGTGAATGAGTTAATTTTTAGATATTTTGAATTCTTGTCACTCTAGATCTTTTGATCATTGGACACAATGCTACCCTTTATTGGTTATATTAAGGTCTTCGATTAATCCACAGGTACTGTGGAGTATAGCAAACAGATCTTAGACAAATTTTATTTGATTTATACATGAGTGCTTTTCTTTTAAAATATAATACATGGTATTGCTATTTCCCCTGCTTCTGCTTTTTCCTAGTGAATCTGTAAAGATACCATTTCTATGTTTGTTTATTGATGCTGTGTCCTTGAGTATTACTCCCTGACCTTTTCTCTGTCTAGGTTCCTTTGGATCTCCTACCTTGAAAATCACACCATTTATGAATAATTGGAAAATATTTATTTCCACCCCACAAAACTTATACTTTTATATTAAAACATATAATTTATTATGTGATTTTAAAGAAAAGTAAAAAGAGTGGCTGTGATGATGAGTGCCAGTTGTCAACTTTACAGATTCTATAATCAGGTAGGAGAAAAGTGTCTGTGAAACCCTTGAGGGATTCTCCGATTAAGCTAGTCTCTAAAATTATCTAATCTAGATTAGATAAACTGGAATACAAAAACCTACTAACTTGTCAGATTGAATAAAAAGAAGATGGCAGACTTAAAACTGGCATTCATTTATGTCTGCTACCTGGTTCCTGATGCAGTGGACCTGCTGCTTTAAGTTCCTGGAGCTTTGATATCATGATGATCTATACCCTCAAACTGTGAGCCAGAATGAGTCTTTCCTTCATTAAGTTGCCTTTGAGTGGTATTCTGTTCCTGAAAAATAGAAAATGATTAATATTGTAGATCTTCTTGTCATTTTCATGATGTTTCTGAAGGTATTCAGTACATAATGTTAGCCTTGTGCATCTGGTCAGCTTCAAGGGCTTTCTAAAGCTTATGGAATAAGGTGAAGTCTAAAAGTAGCTTCAATTTGCATTTCCCTGATAACTAAGGGTGTTGAATATTTCTCTATTTGTTTCTCAGATATTTGTGCTTTATCTTTTGAGAACTCTCTGCTTAGTTCTATACCCCATTTTTAATTGGGCTATTTGTGTTCCTGATGTTCAGGGTTGTTTGTTTGTTTAGTTCTTTATATATTCTAGAAACTAACCTTTTTTATTATTATGAATAAAGAAGTCACATTTTCTATCCTTGTATATCCTTATTCAAGGTCCCTTCCCCCTCTTACCACATCAGGTCACTCTCTCTTCTCCACATCTCCCCATCCCCCCCGCCATGGGCAGGTGGTCCCAAGATCCCACAGTCCCAATATTGCTTAGTTCAGCCTCCACTCCTGGCAAATCCAGTTTTCTCCCCCCAACATCAAGACTGAGTCAGGTGTTCCTCTAGGGGGAGTGGGATCCAAGGAGTCAGTCCAAGGTGAGAAACTAACCTTCTATCAGATGTATAATTGATAAAGATCTTTTCCCACCCTGAGGACTGTCCCTTTGCCTGAATTATGGTGTCCTTTGATGTACAGAAGTTTTTAGCATCATGAGGTTCCATTATTAATTGTTGAACTAATGCCTGTGCTGTTGATATATTGTTCAGATAGTCTTTACTGTGTCAATGAGTTCAAGCTGGTTCCCCAAACTTTCTTGTCTATCATATTCAACCTAGTTTGGTCTTACAATGAGGTCCTTGGTTCATTTGGAGTTGTGCTTGTACAGGGTGATAGACATGGGTCTATTTTCATTCTTCTGAATGCAGCCTCTGGTTTGACCAGAACCTTTATGGAAAATGCTCTCTTGCTTCAGTGTATATTTTTGGTTTCATTGTCAGAAATTGGGTGTTCATGGCTGCATAGAATTATGTCTAGGTCATCAACTCAATGCCACTGATGAATGTGTCTGTTTTATGCTGATACAATTTTTTTTGTTACTACAGCTCTGTAATACAACTTAAAATCAGAAATGGTAGCAAGAACCTGGAAACAACCTAGATGTTCCTCAACTGAAGAATGGATTAACAAACTGTGGTACATCTACACAATGGAATACTACTCGGCAGTAAGAAAAAATGATATTCTAAAATTCACAGGCAAATGGATGGATTTGGAGAATATCCTCCTGAGCGAAGTATCACAAACTCAGAGAGATAAGCAGGGGATGTACTCACTCACTAGTGGTTTCTGATAATTCTTTTATTATTCAGAATTGCTTTAGCCATTCTGAGATTTTGTGTTTCCATATGAAGTTGAAGATTGATTTTAGTTTCTGTGAAGAATTATGTGTAATTATGTTGGGATTGCATTGAATGGAGAGAGAGAGAGAGAGAGAGAGAGAGAGAGAGAGAGAGAGAGAGAGAGAGAGAGAGAGAAACATAACTACCAGAGAATCTAGAGATAATCTACAGATATTTTTTCTGGGTTGATGAATGTAAATTAAATTATCACCTTTCAAGATATCTGCAATCACACTCTCTGTACTTTAGTTCATTATAGTCAAGATATGGAAACAACCCTAATATCTACCAATGGTCTAATTAATTGATAAAGAAACTGATGTTTGAAAGGAAATATGATTGAGACCAGGAAAATATCTTGTTGTATGCTATTGTATGATAAGCTAGAACATAAGTGAAATGAAATAGAAAGAAAAATAAACATTAGCTTGTTTATTCATAGATTTTTAAAAATATTGTATAGTTGTTTCCTCTGGATTGTAATGTTCCTTGCTGGAGGGAGAGGGGAAACTCACCAGACTTATCAAACTTACAAGAAACTCTTGGGACTTGTAACTCATGACAGTTACAAGGCCCCTCTCCAAGACTGTACAAACAACAACTTCTCTGGAAGAGGACACTTTTCAGCAGTAGGTCTGCCTACATGTTACACAGGGGACTCCAAGAACACAGCTTTCATGAGCTGACAGCCATGCTTGAGTGACTACAATGATGCAGCTTCCTTTGATTTACCACACTTCTGTGATTACCTTTAACAAAACCACCAGTTCACTAAGTTGGACTTGGGTAGAATTGCTTTTTGGTTTATCATTGCTCTCTTCATAGGTGTGAAGCGAGATAGGTTTCCAAGGAAAAGATCACACAATTATCAAATACACAGGAAATAAAACAAAGCCTATGATTTATGATGAAATGAGAAGAAATGGGAAGATATGGATTAAGGAATATAAAACCTTAGATATCTAAGATGAACAAGTCTAATTATCTAATTATGAAATAGTGATATGATTAATAAAATTTTATTGCATGAGATACTTGTGTTCAGTAAGTAATTGTTAGTAAGTGGATCTTCTCTTCTCTAATCCAAAAAGAATTTAGAAGCATCATGTCAGATGATGGATACATTAATTTGCTTCAGATACTGGTGACCTTATTTTCTTCTATGAACCTATAATTTCCTTTTATAAACCTCAAACATATACAATTATTTTTATTTTAAAACTTAACCAATGAAATCAGAAAAAGAAAAGACAAAGAATAAGTTACTATTCTAATATATGCAAAAAAGTCACTTCTAACTACTCTATCACAGTGAAGAGACTTGAGAATCTCTGACTCTGGAGTGGCGTAGGAATCCATGCTCTCTGATGACTAATTAGCTACTGTCCTAGAAGGGAAGGTCCTGTTGGGTTTAGGTTTCCATGGAGTTGCAATTTCCTTCTCATAAGACAAGACTTGTGAAAAGCTATGAATATTTGTGTGCCCAGATACACTAGTGGTTTTTTCAAATTTCTTAAACATGAAATATGTTTCCACTGTAATTGAATTGCTATGTTCTCTGTAAACTAAATAATAAAATATAATAACCACAAAACAACTTTATTGAATTTTATTCTGTGTCCAAATAACCACTTTTTTCTATTAAGTTGTACATACTCTTGAATAATTTAGACTTTGATAAACAAAACACAGAGAAAAATACATTTATTTGTTACAGTATTGGCTAGAGACTCAAGCTAATAAATATAAAATATGGAATCTTAGGTAGCATCTAGCTGAATAAGATTTAGAACAAAATAGGGAATATTCAAATAATGAATTTCTATTTAGTATCTGGGCAACCTGAAAATAACAATGCAAAATAATTATCTAGCATTTTGGTCTCTTGATAAGTATAACTAACATGAGGGAGGAATTTGCCTATACTACACACTGAGATAATTAAATGCAATAACACAGAATGTTTTATAGCACAGGGCTTAAGTTATATTAAGGAGTTCTAGAAGAACAGTTATAGAATAGTTAACTCTGTAAAGCATACCATTTGAACTTTTTACCTAAGAATAAGTAATTAAGAAGAATCTAGAACTTTGGAAAGTATCAGACAAAGCAGTGATGTATGTAGATTACGCTCATGTTTGATTTCCTCTCCAGTTTCTCCAGTTTCTTCTCTTTCATAAACATCATCTTCACAACACAAAGCATCATGTCTGAGTAGCACTGTGCAGCTGAGGAAGTATCACCTTCCCCTCACTTACAGAATTGTCTCCCTAATACTTCTTTGCATGTGACCTCAGATAGAAAAACAACATCCATATCTGGTCTCTATATGCTTCATGATGTACCACTAATTATTATTTCCTTATCTTATCCAAATATAGAAGAGTATTCATTTCAGTAGACCTTAAAAAAGAGATCCTGTGATGTGAAGGGACATAGGCAGGGTAGAGGAAAATAAAAACATAGGCATTGATGCAAATCTTTGTCATCAGTCATTCTGTGTGCAGCATGCTAAAAATCTGGAAGGTGCTACCATCAGAATAATGCTTCTCTGTCTCCCAGGTTACCTAGAAATTGCCTCCACTTCATATTAGAGTAGACAATATCTGTTCCTAAGCACCACATTACAAATCAGCTCTTACTCCCTGTATCATTTGGATTATAGACACTGAAATACAAAGCATTTCAAAAGACCCCCACCCCACGTCCAATTTCAAAACAAGGAAGCAGCAAACCCCTAGGGTTTATTGAAGCTTCCTTTGTACTCACTGGCTGCTTTGCAAGGACAGGATGAGACTGTAATCCAAGAGCTGTTAAACCAAATCGCACTGATTGTCCTGTTCTCTTCTAACCTGTGTCTGTGCCTCTCCCTAGTACCTTCCACAGTGCCCCCTTCACATCCTTGTTCCTCAGAGTATAAATCAGAGGGTTGAGCATCGGGGTGATGATAGTATAAAAAAGGGCAACAAACTTTCCTTTGCTCTCAGAATAGCTGCCCTTGGGCTGTAAGTATGTGTAGATGGCTGCGCCATAAAACATGGAAACCACCACAAGATGGGACCCACAGGTCCCCAGAGCCTTTTTACACCCTGCCATTGACTTGGTTTTCAACACCGCCTGGGCAATGCTTGCGTATGAGCCCAGAATTAGTGTTACAGGGAATATCAAGATTACAACTCGAGCCACAAACATCTTGGCTTCTGTTCCTTCTGTGTCCGCACAGGCCAACTTCAAGAGAATAGGCATCTCACAGAAAAAGTGGTTAAGTTGGTGTCCACAGAGTGGCATGGACATCATCAGACTTGTCTGAATCAGAGAGTTCATGAATCCTCCCACCCACGAAGCGATAGCTAGTGAGAGGCAGAGAAGGGGATGCATGATGGTTGTGTAGTGCAGGGGACGACACACAGCAGCATAGCGGTCAAAGGCCATCACAACCAGGAGCACACTCTCTGTGGAGGCCAGAGCAAGGAAAAGGAAGAGCTGGGCCACACACCCTCCAAAGCTGATGGTTCTGTCATATCCCTGGAGGTTAATGAGAAGCTGGGGCACAATGCTGGTGGTGTAGCAGAGGTCCAGGAAAGAGAGGTGGCAGAGGAAGAAGTACATGGGTGTTTGAAGTTGAGCATCCAGTTGTGAAAGAATGATAATGGTGGAGTTGCCAAGGAGAGTTAGGGAGTAGAAAATGGAGACAAAGACAGAAAAAATGATTTCCAGTTGAGGAAAATCAGAGAAGCCTACCAAGATGAAACCCTGTCTAAAACTGGTGTTGAAACTGCCCATAATCTTTCACTTGCCCAAATAACGGGAGATAGTACAATGTCGGCTATGAAGAGAATGGATTAAAACATTGTTCCAGACATCCTCAAATACTCCAAAATCAAGCTTTTTCTTCTTTATTTTCCTAGTTAAGTTTTATCCAATCTTTAATCTTACTCATTTCCTCTTCAGACAAGAAATCATGAGATCAGGAGTATTATTTTTTTGTTTGACCTATAACCCTGCTGCCTATGTATTCTCAACTTTATCTAGATCCCTCAATCCCATGGATACATCACTGTCTGATAGCAGAGATAGTATCTTTTCTACCTTCCCACACTGATGTTAAGATCTAACCCAATGAAAGTTAACATCAGAGTTTCTTTGAGATGTAGCATTATTATTCTCTCTCAGTCTTATTGGCTCCTCTTTGGTTCAGATGGCAGAGTGTTTCATGTAGATGAAGACCCAGGACTAAATAGGATGAGATCATAATTTTGTCCCCATTGTCCCATTTCCCCTGTGGCTGTGACCAGCACCATAAAACCAGAAGCTCTGCTCGTGACCAGCTGAAAATTTTGTTGTTGTTAAGTATGTTGAACTAGAAGATTAATGAGTCAATGCTGGACCAATGATGCCAGGAAGCAATTTAGACATCTTTGATACTGTTGTGGAAAAGATGGAGAAGTATGAATGATACAATAAAGTATTGATTTACATGTAGATAAATTAATACATCAAAGCTCTTAACAAACACATGTATAAGATCTTTGGTAATACCAAAGCTGTAATTATTATAGGTTTTTTTATATGCATGCTTACAGGTGTAAAATGTCAAAGTTGGCCCTTCCAAGTCCATCATCTTAGAACTGTATGGTTTATTTAGAATCCTTACCAGGTCCCTGGGGATCAACTCTACATGGACCAGCTATGACCAGATGTGTTCACTTCACTCACTTTTATGAGTCTCATTTTAAAAAGATTGAATGATATATATTCTGAAAGCTATTAAGAATATGCTACAGGAAGTATTTGTAATTTTTTATCATATATTTTTAAATTACTTCATTTTTGTTGACATGTATAAATTGTTCATACACCTGGGACCTCTGAGACAATTCAACACATGCACAGAGTGCCCTCTCAGTACCCAGCCTCCTCTTATCCACATTATACACCACTTTCCCAAACTCTAGTGACCAGTCTTCTACCTTTACTTTGGCATAATTACCTTCCACATGAGAAAGACCACGAAGCTCTTGTCTTTCTGGGTCCCGTGGTCTTTGTCCTTCTACAGCACTAATCCTGACCATGCACCAGGGTGTGATTTGTAACTGCTGTAGGTCCTATTTCCAAATACAGTGTCTAAAGAATGAACAGAACTCAACAATTATTGTTAAATGAATTAATTAATGCATTCTCCCCCATTAGGTAGCATACATGTCATAGAAATGTTTGTTTCCAATGCGACACAAACCTAAACGTGTATTGTTTCTAAGTTGGTGGAATAAGGTTTTACTGTTAATAATTATAGCTATGCTTGATATTAATATGTTTATAACTTAATCAAGACTTAAAAACTTAATAAAGTGATTATTTGATTTAAGATAATATTAAACAGTCAAAATTAAACTTGGCTTAAATCTTGAATTATAAGACTCAATTTGAAAACTTAAAGTTCATGTATTAGAAAACTAGTGCTATAAACTATTCCTGGAAAATTCATTCATTTCAGGTTGTGCATCACACTCAACTGTGTTGATTACACCCAAATACTTCTCCATCTCTATATATTCTCTTCATTTCTGACTTCTAGGGTTCATCTAGTTTAATCTTTTATGTATTTCTGATGTTTTGATAGTTTGGGGCTTGATTGGCCATAAAGCAAGTTCCCCCTTTAGGTACAGAAATTCTCACAGATAGCTAAGTACTGTCTTGTAAGAACCATCTTCTGGAAACATTGAGTCAATTCCTTCCAGCTCATTGCTGGTGTCTAACACAGCAGCTTTTACCTTCTCTAACAAATTAGTCATATTATAAAGCATGATTAAATTATTTTTTAAAAAACACATTAACTAAACTTTGTATACTGTTTCAGAGGCTGTAGCTGTTGTCTTTATTTCTTCTCAACTTCTTTTGTTTCTAAGAAGCCCTTGAGGCTTCACTCTGGGGACCCATGTAACACCATGCCTCTTCCTTTTGAGAACTGGTGAGCAGTGAGCAGTGGTTGAATTCCACTTATCTCCTTAACAGGGGCCTCACTTTACCTTTAACAATAACAGTGCTTTTGTTAGTTGACATCTCCTTGCCTGTCATTTCCACTTGGAATCCCCCTGGATTTCAGCATACTCAACACAAAACTTGTCCTTGCCCCTTATAAAAAATGCTTTTTCTTCTGTGTGCCCCATCTCAGGGAAGCAAATCTCAGTTATGCTGGTCACCTGACCAGAAAATTACTCACTAGCCTCTACACCAGCAATTTCTTTGAGCACACTATACATGCCACTTCATCTACAATAGAATTTCTCAATTAGAGATGAAGTCATTCATTCAGGAAGATTCTCTGATGTCTATAAACATCTCAGTTGTTCATTGAGGCCAGGAGTGGTGCTGTGCCTTTGGCAGTGCACATAGCCCACTGTCACCACCACATACACATAAATTACCAGGTCCCAAATGTCAATAGTGTGAAAGTAACACTTTCACTTCTTGGGAGTCTTCTACTTTTGTGTGAACTGAAAACTCCTTGATGTATGGCCATATGGTTACCTCAATTTCTAACAAATCAGTTACCATCCTTGACACTAATTTATAATCTTTAGTTTCATCATGCCATGTCTCAGAACACAGATATGACGTCCTTTATGAGAAACAAGTATTTTTAAGTTATGGTTTTAGATTCTAAAACCAAGTACAAATGTATATGCTTGATGGCTTCAAACTACAGTTAAAATCCTATGGGATGAGAAAGATGGTAACTTCTCTGTGCTGTTCTCCAAAGCCAAAGCTTAGACTTTCAAGGGTAAATCATAATTTAAGAAAACTCAAAAGAAAGAAAAACAGACTAAATATAGACTGCCTGAAAAGGAACCTGGCTTCTGGTCACTGAAAAGCATCCTACGCACCCAGAGCCCCAAACTTTAACTTTCATTATATTGTAAAATGTTCTAGCATTCTCTCAGCAAATTAGAGTAGCATTATACCCAGTGTGACACTCCAGATTTTCTCCTTTTAAACTATCTTTTCAAACTTAACATGTTCCTTATCTCCTTGACTAAATTAGTTTTATATTTGCATATTTGACACAGCTGATGTTTGCAACAGAAAGACTGTTAACTATGAGTGTTTATGTCTGTATATACATGAATGTATGAGTTATGATCTCTGCAAATAAAATTCTCAAGAGCAAAAGTCACATTTAAATTTTTTCCAATTTCTTCAAGCCATTCTAAAGCACCACCTATTTTAACTAAATGGAGTCACATTGGAGCCAGAAATGTCAACTATCTGAGCGTAGGAGGCTCAAACTCATCCTCAGTTTTCTTAATTGGAAGAGTCACCCTTTGATAGTGTAGGCTCTCACCTTTTAGGTCCTTTCAGAAGTGATTCCTTATAATGTCTTTTTAAATACATTTTAAATTAAAATATATTAGCATTATTTCACCCACTTTTTTCTCCCCCACAAGTACCGTCTCCCAAACTCATGTGTGTCTGCCACATTCTCAGACTGACAACTTCTCTGATTATTATTGAAACACACCCCCAGTTTCTGTGTCTCCTTTTATCTGAATGTGTAATTTTATTAACTTGTAGAAGACTCCCCCCCTGTGGGGTTTTATGAGACAACAATGCATCCTTCCCCCCATTCTTCACCACAACTTCCCCTCCATAGACTTCATTGTTGCTGATTCAGTTCATCCTCTGCGTGCTAAAAATCACCCCATATCTCATTCTAGCCCACATCTTTCTTATGTGAGCTTCAGGATTCCATCACATTCTTAGGAGGAAAAAAAACCAATATTTCCTAGAATGTAGTCAGCTCGTTTGACACCCAAAAGATGAATGAACAAATCGACACTGTTTTCACGCCGACTCCTCATGTAGAACATTGTCTTCTCTCATGTCCCCATCCTTGTCTACTCCGAGAAGTCTTCCTTAATGCATCCACATCTCTGACTTTGCCTCTAGTCTTTGTTTCCTAGTTATGATGTATGTACCTTATTTTGCATGTTGTTGGCTTGCCATCACAGAGGCTAAATTTTGCAACACACTCTTTATGCTTCATGAGAAAACCAAATGTTCTATAGTTGTTTAGTGAGTTTCCTAATTTTATATAACTAGAAACTTCATTTAAAAAAAGAATTGTACAGCCTGCTGTGTCTAGTGAGTGGGAGGACAGAGAAAGAAAGACTCAGTTAGTGCTAAAACATCTTCTTGCTCGAGTTCCATGTTTTTACAAACCAGGACACAACAAAACCTTGCATGAGTGCCTAACGTCATGCCTATTATTTCCCAGTTTTCCCTGTGCGTGCTGATGTGCCACTCACCCACAACTCCACACAAGAAAATGATTGCACTTACCTCTCTTGGTTCTATTGGATTCAAAGATGAAATGAGACACACACGGCGCTGTTATGTAGGAGCCAGGGAAGGCCACTGGCCATTTCAGACCTGACTTCATCTGTGAGGTGGAGAGCTTGTGATTCATTCCTTCAGCAGTGGAGGTGGCTGGGACTCATAACATGGGGTGAAGAGCCATCGCCGCCTCTGAGCTTCTTCACTCAGCCTAAGTCAGACTGGGAAGCTGTTATAATACCACCTCAGCTATTGCTCCTAAAACTGAGCCATTCAACACTGTCCTGGGGGCATTGCTCTGTCTAAACTTCACAAAAAAGAAGAGTTGTTTATAAGTTAATTCCCTAGAAACTTGTAGGCCCTGATGAGGCAATTAAAATCAGGCAATGGGCTCCCCAAGACCTGAATTATAGGCCTCAGTTTTCCCTATTCCCTATATACTGCTCAAATATAACTGATTATTATTCAGTATCCTCACCCACAAACCTCAAAGATAAGGACATACCCAAACTGCCTCACTTAACCCTATGGTGCTGAACAGCTTCTACCTATCCCTTTAAAAGAGACTGCTGTGTTTTCACTGAACCACCTCTCTATTTGGATACACAAACTTCCACCCTGTAGGCATTCTGATTTTCAATCCTGAGATAATTTTTTATGTTTACTTTTTATTAGATTTATTGAATTAGTATTATTATTTGGTTTTTTGAGACAGGAATTTTCTGTGTGACCTTGGTTGTCCTGAAACTCGCTGTGTAGACTAGGTTGACCTCAAAGTCAAGAGATACACCTGCCTCTGCCTCCTAAGTGATGGGATTAATGAAATGCATCACCATGCCATTTTTTAAATTTTATGTGCATTGGTGTTTTGCAATGAATGTTATGTCCCCTAGAACTGGAGGTATAGATAGTTATGCGCTGCCATGTAGGTGCTAGGTATTGAACCGAGGTCTTCTGGAAGAGCAGTCACTGCTCTTAACCTCCTAGCCATCTCTCCAGTCTCAATTCTAAAATTTTTAAAGATATCTATTTATTTATTTGCCTGGAACTGGGAACTGGAACTACAGACAGTTGTGAGCTGCCATGTGGGTGCTGGGAATTGAACCCCAGTCCTCTGGAAGAAGCTCTTAACAGCTCAGCCATCTCTCCATCCCCAATTCTAAAAATTTTAAATTACTTGCTACATTTCTTTCTTTTTTCTTCTCGTGTGTGTATGTGTGTGTGTGTGTCTCTGTGTGTGTGTGTTGGTATAGAGGTCAAAGGGCAATTCACAGGAGTGGATTCTCTCCTTCTGTCTTGTGGGTCCCAGAGATTGAACTCATATAAGGTTTGGATGCAAATATATTTATCCTCTGATCCCTACCCTGAGTTCTTAAGAAGAAGACAGAGAGAAAGACTTGAGGATCTAGGAAAACATGTCAGAATTGGGAGCAAATTTTGAAGTTCTTGTCCAACTCATAGAAATTCTCTGAATCTGTATAGAAATGTTGCCCTACAGCCTGCTCTAATGTCTCAGGGAAGGGAACCACCCAACTCTTTACATAACTTTTAGCTCTTCTATCATATTATATTATAAACTATCCTCTGAACTTCAATATTCATCTTTATTTTTGCCTTCAGTATCACAAGGAAACTCATCTTTCACATACATAGCAGCTTCTCAAATATTGAGATCATGATTTTTAAAAACAACTTCATATACTATAATTTATAAAATAATGTAGACATTTTGTATATGAGTACTGTGTGTTTAACTTTTTAAAAGGTAACTTATTTATTTGTATTTTTATGTGCACTGGTGTTCTGATTGCATGTTGGTGTGAGAGTGACAGATCCCCTAGAATGGGAGTCACAGACAGTTGTGAGCTAACCTGTGGTTGTTGAGAAATGAACTCAGGTCTTCTGGAAGAGCAGCCAGTTTATGGAAGTTAGTAGTATCCTAACTCCCCACTCCAGGTACTTTCCCACCTAAGAAATTTTCTAAGAATTTTAGTGCTAACTTGTACACTTGACTACCTAACGTCCCTTTTACTCCTAATCTTAGTAACTAAATTCTTTTTTTTCCCTTCTTTACTTTGTATTTATCAAAAAAACAGTAAAAAGAATTTAAAAATGCCGAAGAGTTAACAATAACTATACAGAGGATAATAATCATAAGCATGGCTTATCAAGGGTGGAAATGCAAATAAGATTACTACACATATATTTTCTTTGTGTTCAGCTTTCCCTCTGAATTTTTTTTTCCATCCCTGTATATTCTTATTGAAAGTCTCTTCCCCCTCCCACCACATCTGATCATTTTTCTTCTCTGCAACTCCCCATCCCCTCCCTGGGCAGGGAGCAGACAGTCCTATGGTCACACTGGCCCAACAATGCTTGGATCAGTCTTCACTCCCGGCCAAATCCAGTTTTGTCCCCCCCCTCCCTCAAGAGTGAGTCAGGTGTTCCTATAGATGGACTGGGGTTTGAAGGGTCAGTCCAGGGTGTTTCTGATCCCAAGCTATTCAGTGGTTGTGGTTTGCTGCTTGGGCATGTTTGGCTTTTTTTTTCTTGTTTGTTTGTTTAGAGACCACTAGTGAGTGAGTACATCCCCTGCTTATCTCTCTGAGTTTGTG
>PVIH01019998.1:0-33725 GCA_004025045.1 Sigmodon hispidus | reverse complement strand
CAGATGTGTCCATTTTTGATGGTGTACACATATGGATAATTGACTGACTACATTATAATTACTAAACAATTAGAGAACACATCCCTTCCTATGGCTATTCATTTAAATAAAAAATATTTTCACTTTTGAATCAGCATCATATTTCTGTTGTACACAAGGCGGCCCTTAACAGGAAACATAATCAAAAACCCCTAAAAACAAAGATATAAAGTAATTGAACAGCCCAAATATCTTACTGTGAGAAAAATTCACGGATAACATAAAATCTAACACAAAGGAATTATAAATCAAAGGGCTTGATCTATTTACTGAAATTATATATATCAAAGAAAAAATTTTAAATATCAAACAAGTATTTCAAAGAATGGAAGCAACTCAATGGTACAGAAACCTCACAACATGAGCTGTGCCTGAGTTTTACACCAAGATGAAAATTACCTAGAATGGTGTTGAATCTAAGATAAGCAAAAATCATCAAGCTGAAAGCAAATAAGCTTTTGAAAAGAAAGTCTTAGTAGTAATGATTCTTTAAATCTAACCTGAGTACACATGGTCCAAAAGATACAAAAAGAAACCAAAACTCAGACCAATTTAAATAAAACCTGGCAGAACTATGATTTTCTTAAGAATAAAAACAGAAATTTATGGCACACTAGACCTTAGGGATGCAAGTGATCCTGTCATATCTCAATGAGTAGCTTGTTAGAGTCCCCTGTTTGATACAGATTTGTGCCTAGTAGCTGGTTGTACACCAGGCATAGATCCTTTATAATGGTTTGGAGTGAAATGTCTGTGTAGATCTTACTAATAAAATCACTTAACAAGCCTAGTTGTACACATGTATCTCTGTGGTATTTTAGAAAGAGTAATGCCTCAGCTAATTTTTATTTTGTGAGAATTAATATCTACTTACTATTGGTGAATCCTGTGTAACAACAATTTTATTTTCTACATTGTACCTTATTAGTTGGGTGCTACCTTTAAAAACATTCACAAAATGAACTAAAAATAAATCTTACATAAAGTTTAAATGAAAATGCTAAACTTCTACAAGGTAATAAAGAAACTAGGCCTCATATTCATGTGTAGCAACCAAGTTTCCAAAAGCATGTTAAAGTTGATTACAAAAATGTTTCTACACTTTAGTAAAGTATAGAAAGCTCCCTGTTGTCAATTTTATTGGAACATTTAAGTCAAAGTTATTCAGAGGCATAGTCTCAGGCCAGGGAGTTTTACAGACCACAGTTTCACATTTCAGGCAGGGTCTTACACAGTTCTAGGAGAGAATGAGCTAAGGCTAAGGACACCTGAATGTTCCAACCCTCAGGCAGTAAAAACCTGTCAGCTATGCCACCAAGGTGGGTTCAAGGAATGTTAAGCTGTAAAAAGTTCCTAAGCATGAATACATTTATAGCATAGCTGTGTCCTTGACCCCAAGTAATCCAGCCACATGGTCTTTGTCTATAAAAAGCTTGTGCAAATTGGGGAGCTCAGCTCTTCCCTGACCACACTCATGTGGTACAAGATCAGTGCAGAGAAGAAGCTCCCTGCCTAGGCTTGTATCTCTCTGAAAATAAACCTGCTGTTGGATTTCTGACATCTCTGTCTCTGGTGGTCTCTTGGGTGATTGAGATTCAGGCATTACACTTCCCAAACTGATATCCTGCTTTCACTGGGTGCACCAAAAAAAAACAACAAAAAAAAAAAAGGTTAAAGTTGAAATAAAGGTGTTTCTACAAACAGCTACTTGGCAACATTTTATGAACAGACTATAAAATAACATTACTCAGAGGCATTTGTTTGCTGGAGAAAGTTTGAAGACACCATGGGGCCTGGAAGGAGAAAATTTCTGGCTTCAGGTTCTGGCCAACATCTGGGAAGGACCATACTAGCTTCCACATAATACTATATGCTTGATCCCAGGAATGAACAACAGCTCATTACTTACCATGACCTGGTTTCCCAGCTCAGCCATGGTCTCTGCTCAGGTTCCAGCAGTAAAACAAACAGCACACCACACAAAATTGCTGGTGCAAGATCCTCTTCAAAGCCAAACCTAAAACAGACAAGAGGAAGGACTCTGCATCAATTTTGACTCTCAGGTCATCTAAAGAGTCCTGATTGGCCAATGAGGCCCAGACACCTGACATTTGGTTATACTACAGGGCCTAGTGGTTCTTGACCTTGAATTCCATCCCAGATAGATACTTCTTTTACAGGTCAGCAGAGATATGCATATCAATAGAACTAGGTCCCAACTCCATTGGCTGATCAGACTATCTATTTGTATTCCAAAGGCACTTTTTTGTCCTGGATACAATTTGCATAGCTTGCTTGTATAGCCCTCTATGCTAAGCAGGATGGAAGAAGTTTCCGTCACACTGCAGAAAGAAAGCCCAGAATATCATATAGAAGTATAAAGACACCAAAGAAATGCCTCTGTCATACTCACTTTGCACTACAAGTTCTTAACAACTTTTTATTTAAAAATCTGTGTCCTATACCCCCCACTCCTTTCCCTTACTCAAGCTCCCCCACTCCATCACTCATCTATTGGGCACTGAATTTAAAGGTTCAGTCTGGCATATTTTATTGAGGTAGGTCCAATTCCATTTTCCAGTATCAAGGCTGAGTAAGTTATTTCTCTGTAATGAATAGGCTCTGTGATGCCAGTTCATGTACCAGAAATAAATTCTCATACTACTGCAAGAAGCTCCACAAAATTTCCATTCTGTTCAACTGTAATCTATATTCAGGGAGTTTAGTTCCTTTTCATGAAAGTTTCTCAGCTATTATTTTGAGTCAGTGAGTTTCAAATAGCTGGGGTTATGCAGCTCTATGGGTCTCCTCAAGATCCTTTTTCCTTTGCTCATATACAATCTCTGCTTTCTCTTTAGCTGAACCAGGAGCTCCACCCCATGCTTTCCTATGGATCTCTGCTTCTGTTGTCATCAATTGCTAGATGAAGTTTGCATGATAACAATTATGTTAGTTATTCAATTGATTATAGAAGTCTTATTTAGGCACACTCTCCATTACTGCTTAGACATCTTGTGAACTCTAGAATGTTTTCCTAGCAGCAGGTTTCTTTATAACCCCCAAATGGATTCCTGTATCAAGATATTTACTTGAGATGTAGCTTCAGTTATTGGATTGTTTACCATGTAAAAAAAAAATGTTACCTATAACATATGTAACAGCTGTAGTAGAGGTGCACACTTTTAATCCCTGGAATTCTTGGCACATAGAATAACAATCAGAAGTTCAAAAATTCAAATGTGTTCAAGATCAGTATAAGCTACATAAGAGCCTGTCTCAAAAAATAAACAAGCAATAGCAATAATGTCAAAAAGAAAAAATACCAAACATATTTTCAATGATGTGACAAAACCTGAGAAACAGAAACAAAGGCACAGGAAGTACTAGCAATGATTACTTTTTAAAGAAACCTACATTTAATTTTCTCCATCCACATAGGAACTCACCACCATTTTTAATTCTAGTCACAGAGAATCTGACATCTAATTCTGGCTTCCATAGGTAACAGGAATGCAAGTATTTTACACACATGTATATAGATAGGCAAAGCAAACTAATAAAAAAAACTTTAAATAAAAGCTGCTGTCTTTTATTAGGAAATATTGTGAGAAAAAAGATGTGAATCACAAGTAGTTATATAATATTTTAGGTTTAAAACACAAAGAGGCAATAGTATTAAAAAAAACTTACCAGGACTGCATTCTGAGTTTTATTTAGCTAAATTATAGCCAGCAAAATCCTTGGATTCTGCATATGTACTTGCTCCCCTCATTCTCAACCCAGGGCCCCTATAGTCACAGAAAACTCCAAACAGATGTTATACCAATCTGACTGAGCAGGTCTAGTGCAATGACACAGCTAGATATTGAGTGTCCTTAATGTAGGACATCCTGTTTCAGTGGCCAGAAGAACATAATTTTTTACCACAAAAAATTTATTTTTTAATTTGTATATATTTGGACCTTCCTGGCACATTGTTACTATTTAAAAAAGTAATGATATCTTCACATGAACACCAATAATATCTCCATACTTTCATATAAATATTAATGTATCCAGAAATTAAGCAATCTAAACTCAAATATCCTCACTTCTAACTGAAGAAAAGGAAATTTCAACCTAAATGCCTGACTGCTTGTAAGAAAAAACTAAATTTGTAGGTAGATTTTCTATTTGCTGCAATATATAAACATTTACTTAGACATACATTATGGAAAAACTAATTGAAATATAAAGGATGAATTACTAGGCACACACAATTAAACCCAGATCTTTGAAGGTAGCAGGATTGTCAGAAGTGTGAGATGGCCTGCTATATATAGATTAAGTTCAGGAAAATTACTCAACAAAACTAATTCAAATATATCCATTAACTGATTAAATTTTTTAAAAAGGCAAATATATTCTGTTAAAACATTCTTTTGACTTTGTAACTAAAAAAAAGACACTTTCTTGCATACAATCTCAATACTATTCACAAGAAAAGTTTGTCTTATTCAAAGATAGAATATATAAAATGAAAAGGCTTAAAAACTAAGAAATAAAGCCACCTAAAAGCACATTTTATTCTATCTTGAGAAAACATAGAGATGAAATAAAAATTAATATAAAAGGTTTATTAAGTGAAGGGTTTGATCCTTTTACTAAATTCAAACAAAAAAAATTCAAGTCCCAAGTGAGTATTTCCTTTTTCTTTTTTAAAGATTTGTTTGTTTATTATATAGACAGTATTCTGCCTGCACATCAGACAAGGAAACCAAATCTCATTATCAATAGTTGTGAGCCACATTGTGCTTGCTGAGAATTGAACTGATGACCTCTGGAAGAACGGTCAGTGCTGACACATCTCTCCAGCCTATAAAACAAGTATTTCTTAAGAATGGAGCTGCTCAGTGCTAGAGAAACTGCCTGTATGAGACCTTCCTGGGTTTTATTCCAAGATAAAACTCTCTGGATTAATGGGAAATTTAATATATGCAAATATATCATAATTCTAAGGTAAAAAAAACTTTTCTAAAGAAAGATTGAGTAACAATCATGATATAAAATTAATTTGTATAAACATGGGACAAAGAGAACAAAACTCAAATATAAACCAACCAGACATGTATTAAAAATAAAATTATTCTTTAACTGTGAAAAAAATCCCTATACAGTATGAAAAATCCCAGCATTTTTACATTTTACATGTTTATGTCAAAAGCTGGACAGTGGCTTCTGTAGGACTAAGCACTTGAAGGCAAGGCAATTTTAGGTAAATATGAAATTCAAAGCCAACTTCACCTACTGAAGACCAGGACACAAAATTAAAAAAAAAGTCTGGTGCAAAATTTTTAGCCCACATATACTATTCTACCTTACCAAATTAAAACCAACATTGGCCATTAGTGAACATATAAAAAAAGAGTTCCTCTGGGTGTGGCATCATATATTTTAATCCAATCACTCTGGAGTCATAAACAAGCTGACCTCTGAGATTGAAGCTAGGATGTTCTGCTCAGCAATTGAGACCTACCAAAAACACATATTAAAACTCATCGGGGCTGGAGAGATGGCTCAGCGGTTAGGAGCACCGTCTGCTCTTCCAGAGGACCCGGGTTCAATTCCCAGCACCCACATGGCAGCTCACAACTGTCTGTAGTTCCAGTTCCAGGCAAACACCAAGGCAAATAAATAAATAAATAAATAAATAAAGATTAAAAAAAAAAAAAACTCATCCATAAAACTTAAAACTATGGATAGGAAATTGGTATAAGCTTTTATTTCCAGCACTTGGTAGTCAGAGGAAGGAGAATCTGTCTTTGAATTCAAGATCAGCCTGGTTTACATGCAAGTTGCAGGACAATTGATTACACCAAAAGAATGTGTCAAAAAACACAAACCAAACCAAAACAAGCTCCATTTTTATTATATCAAAATATTAAGTTTTTATTAGGTAAACCTCAAAAATTTTAAAATTTTAGTGTCTTTTACAATCACATTTGTTTTTATAATTTTTATTTAAGCTTTTTTAATTTTACATCTAACCACACTTTCCCTCACCCCCTACTAGCACTCCCTTCTACTTCAGCCAAACCCTACCACATCAACTCTTATTATATGGACTCAGAAGAGGATGATATGTCAACTTGAGTCAGGACAAGCCCATTCATCCCGCCTGCATCAGAATGAGCAAGGTGATCCTAACACTTAAAAACACTAACTTTTCTTCCAGAAGACACATATTCAATTCTCTGCACCCAAACTGTGGCTCTTAACTGTCTGTATCTACTGTTCTAAAAGACCTGAAACCTTCACATAGTCATTCATGCAGGTAAAATGCCAATGCAAATACAGATAAAAATATATAAATTTAAACTATTGAAGGAAATTTGACAACTATTTGTAAATGGAAATATCTTACTCTAGTATCACCTTGGCTCAATAAATTTCCAGAGATATGCATGTACTTTTTAGTTGTTAACCTGAAGATACAAAATTGGAATGCTATAAGTTTAAAAGAATGGTTAATAATGAAGTAAGCATTGACAAAGCAATATGGACAGAAAAGTTTTTTTAAAAGTGAATGTATTGATAAAAATTCATATCATTTTACCATGAAAATGTTAAGGAATTTAGTCTTCTTCAACACACAATTTCTACAAAACTTCATCACACAAAAAGTGCTGGCTGTCAATTCCTTTTGTTTTATGTCTGAAATATTTTCTGCTTTAGAAATTTTTGTGTGTGCTCAAATTTGTAGGGTTTTTTTCTCTTAGGAGTCCTGTTACCCAGCTCCAAAATAAAAACAAATACACTTATTTTTTTATTATTATTAGTGCCCAACATTAGGACACTTTATTTCAGATCAGAATTTTTAACTTAAATTACCTATTTTATATAGGGGAAATTTAACAGCCATTGTGTGCCTCAGAGCAGCTTGAACACACAACTGCCCTGACAGGCTTAATGAAAGACAGACAGAAACTAGACTCTCACTGCCAGAATCTGGTACCAGGAAGGCTTCAGATAGTCTGAAAGCAGACACAATTCAGGGAAGACCCAGCACCTAAAGGCTAATACTCGACATTCCAAACATTCTCTTCCTGGGAAAGGAACAGATAGTCTCTGGGTAGACTTGGTGATCAGTTGATATAGGGGAACAACAATCGCCAAATATTAAAACATCACCAGAGTTCAAAGCATTTAACAAATTCATAGCAGGTGCCCCTAACCTGAACATGGACCAATCTCAGAACTGTAACCTAGAAGTTCTGAAGCCCCTAGAGCCTTCCACCCAATAAAAACCCTTGCCTCATGTTGTTCATGGTTGCTCCTACACCAGGGCTGTGTCAGACAAAAGAGTAAGCCAAGCTAGCTTATCACTAAAAAGAGACTCTTGCACACATCTATAATCCTAGGATTTGGAAGATAGAAGGATCACCCTTTGTATGATATGAGCCTGATCTACATAGATGAATTCTAAGAGTCTGCCTAGCAAAACCAGCTGAAGCACATCAATTAATTACAAATGTAAAGGTCAGTATAGTTTAGACATTTCTAGGTTTTATAACATAAAGACAATTCTTTCTACAAAGTTTCAATACTGTCCATAAAACATCTTGAATCTTACTTAAAGATAGAATACATAATACAAAAAGAACTTTAAAAACTATGAAATGAAGTATTCAAGTAGCCCAATTATCTCACTGTGAAAACCTATAAAGTAAAAATTAATACAAAAGAATTATAAAACAAATGGTTGATCTATGAACTCAAATCACATTAAAGAAAAATATTTTAAAATATCAAACAAGTATTTCTGAGAATGGAAGCAGCTTAATGGTAGACAAACAGCGTAGCATGAGCTGTACTTGAATTTTATTTCAAGACGAAAATTACCATAAATGATGGGGAAACTAAGATATGCAAAAATTATAAATCTAAAAGCAAATAAGGTTTTTAAAAGAAAATTTGAATAATAATGATACTTTAGATCTTATTTGATAATATTCACAAAAAGAAATAAAAAAAAATCCGCACCAATTTAAATGAAAACTATCTGGTAGAACTATAATTTTTTCAAGAATAAAACAATAACTTCATGGCATACCAGTCCTTAAGAATGCTTGTGATCCTTTCATACCTCAATGAGTAGATTGTTTACATCCCCTGTGTGATATAGATTTGTGCCTAATGTCTGGGTGTAAATCAGGAGTCCTTTGTAATTGTTTGGAGACTAAACAATCCTGTGTGAATCCTACCAGTAAAATTACTCACAGGCCTGCTTACACACATTTATTTGTGGTGTTTTAGAAGCAGTCATTGCTTAGTTAAATTTCATTTTGTGAGATTTAATATCTCTTTAACATTGGTAAATCCTGTATATCAACAATTTTATTTTTATACATCACACCTTATTAGTTATGTGTTACCTAGCACATAAGATGCCTTTAAAATCCTTACAAAATAAACTATAAATGAATCTTACATGTTAAGTTTGAATAAAAAATGCTAAATTTCTAGAAGGTGCTAGAGAGGATACACTTCTGGATGTTTAGCCACCAGCTTTTCAGAAGTTGACTACAAATATATTTCTACAAACAGTTCCAGTCTCTCAATTCTATGGGCAGATTTAAGCCACAAATCAAAGTTATGTAGAGGCTTGGCCTAGGGCCAGGAAGTTTCAAGGACCATGTGGGACCTGAGATAATAGGGATTCTCGCTGCAGATTTACACCCAGATTCCAGAAAAACCGCCACACTAGCTTCTGCACCTCGGGATCCGGTTCACCTCATCTTTTGATAGCAGTCCTTCACTCACCATGTAGTGGTTTCCCAGCTTGGCCATGGCATCTGCTCAGCTTCCTGTAGAAGCACAAACAGCACAAACACACAAACCTCTTGCACCAGTTCCTCCTCAAAGCCAAGCCTGAATCTAGCAACAGGAAGAGCCCACCAACAATGCTGATTGACAGGTCACATGGAGGATCTGATTGGCTACTGAGACCTGAGTGACAAGATTACCTCCCAGGGGATTGTACTGTTCTTAAAGACACAGTACATTGACCTGACCTTCCACCTCAGACAAAGACCTTTTCTAGATCACCAGATATATGCATTTCTATAGAAATTGCCTTTGGTTCTAATAGAAAACCCTGCTATTTTCCTACACTCCATAGGCACTTTCAAATCTCTAACTAGCATTTACAGCCCACTATACTTTACTGGGTGGTTTATATCCAGTAAGATTTCTATGATTAGTTTTATGTTTTCTGTTTGTCCTGTGTTTACTTTTGAGTTTCTAAGTTTACTTTAATTATGTGTGTTATTATTTTCAATTTTCTTTTTGGAAATTGGCCTTTGGGTCTTTTCACTATTTTTTTGTAAATGAGACCAAAATTTGTAAAAGTTTGCAAATGGCCTAATTCAACCTCCAGAAGGCCCACAGGCTGGGGAACTAAGAGACATCTATTTTGCTTTATTTGAAAGTTGGCATCTCAGTTGTGGTTTTGACTCCTGGCACCAGAATATCTGTTTGTTCTATTTGTAGTCTTAAATATTATTGTTCTATTTGGGGTTTTTGTGACTTATGAGATTAACAGTTTTGGACAGACATAGAGTACTCTTAGTCCCAAGCGTTCCCTAGCTTTACAAAAAAACACAGGCAGGGGTGCAAACCTCTGAAAAACAGGAGATTACCAATTTGTGAATTATTGGCACCTAATTCCATGGTGCTAGGGTGAGCCATAAGCACCTAGGGGCCCAGACATTACATCATTGAGGTTTGTCACCTATGCAAACAAGTGCAGGGAAAACTGTAATGAAAAGGAAGCAGTAGAGGAGGGCTTTTATAATTGAGACTTTGCGTGAACCAGGGTGCAGCTGAGACTTAGAGCTAGTGAAAAACTTTCTTAGGGACTCACAGACACAAAGTGTTCTACAGAGGTTCACTTCCAGTGGGACCAAGACAGAATGGAAAGCCACTTTTAATCTGCTTCTCTGGTGAACTTGATACAGGCACAGAATGGATTGGTTGAGTGGCTGCAGAGACACAAGGCTAGTTACTTAAGCAAGTGATGACACCTCCCCCACCTGTGTCTTAGCTGACACCAGTACCTTAACTTCTTTTTGTCCTGAAACTGTTTTGTTTTGTTTGTTTAAAAATTGTTGATTCTAGAAAAAACATGAGTTTTGTTTATTTGTATCCAACATAAATATTTGTCATAATTTGTAAGGGTTGATTACAAATTATTATTGATTACAGTTAAAAAAAATCCTACTCTTTTCAGATTCTTCAGTAAAATATTGATACAAAATTACAGTAAGAGCTTTCTCCTTTAATAACTTTTTAAAAATAGGCCACCACCGAATGTACCAATGAGATTAAAGATAAATTTTATATTTTGGTTGATTTTATTTTTTTTGGTACTTTTGGTACAGTTTCCAATTCCTAAACAGGGTTTATCTCTATAATCCTGAGATTTATTCTGGAGACCAGGCTGATCTCACACTCAAGAACTTTTATTGCTTCTGCCTTCTGAGTGCTGGTATTAAATGTGTACATGGCCAGAAACAGCTGAAGTTTAACCTCATCATCTCAAATAATACAAATTAAAGATAGTCCTTACATTTTAAAACATTTAAAACAAATCCCTCATGGATGTCCACAAGTCTGAGAAATTCCAAATACCAATAATAATACTCACAACAGCTACGGCAGAAGGAAGAAGACTTTGGCCTCAGCTCCTGTCTATTCTTTTTGTTCTTGCCAATTTAAATTTCTTCCTTCTATAAATTTTGATTCAGCATTGAATATTAGTGTGTTTAACCCCAGAACTTGTCTCTTTTATTATATTTTACTTATCACTAAAGTTTAGGCAAATTGGATTCTCCAAAGAAAATTTATAAAAAATAATTCATTTTTAACTTCACATTATTTCCGTTTCCAAACTTTCCTAAACTAAGTCAATGCCTCCTCCACTCCAGAAAAAGGCTATCCAAAAGGGTACATTAACAAAAATGATATGTGAGAAATATCTATATTTATTGGATCGATGTGAGATCTTTGATCTTAAAGGTAGAAAATAAGAGTTCAACTTAAATTTTAATAGATATTTTTAAATCCTAAATTGAGGGCCATAGAATTACATCAAACATTTGGCCTTATAAAAACTGATAAATAATAATTTTAAGGTGAATAATGGATGATCTACTTTTATACTTAATAAAATTTAATTAGTAAAACACACTGATAAGATTTCTCAAGAGAACATTTAATGTCAGCATCTCTAGGAAAAGACTAAGCAAGTTTTTTTGTCTGTTTCTGTTACAAGTAATGCTACTTACACATATGGATGTGGAAAGAAAAAAAAAGGATATGTTTTGTAATATAATATCAATTTGTAAAAAAACATAAGTAAATGTAAAATATTACCTAAAATATTTTTTACATTCCACTCCAGCGTATGGTATCTGGGACACTTTTAAAATTATGTATGCATGCAGAATGCATGTGTGCTTGTTCCACATAATTCAAAATGGAACATAAGAGATTACTTTGCATTAGAGATGATTGCAAGCTGTCAGGCTGAGAAGGGAACCAGAGTCACTAGAAAGATGATCTAGAGATTCTAACTAGTGAACTGTCTCTCCAGACACATGCAATATATTATTTAATATGAATATATGTTACAGTCCTGTTTAAATGTAGTAAGGAGAAAACACACAGGGGAATCTAAGCCATGCACTCAAAAAAAACTCTTCTACTAAGGCAGAGATGATAAGCTCTTGGTTACATATGGAAGTCCAAAGATTTGTTGATATTTAATCATTATATTTAAAAACTGGAGAATTATTTTTAAACATAAGAACTAAACCTGACCTGAAGTACTCTAACTTTATTATGGTAGACAAAATTTAATTCAGACAACTTTATGGAAATGCCAATGTTCACTATAGTAAATATCATCACACATTTTACCATAATGCTACAACAGAAATAACCTACAATCATCCAATGGGCGCGCGCGCACGCGCACACACACACACACACACACACACACACACACACACACACACACACACTTTGTAATGCAGAATTACAAATTGTATTTTCTACTAGCCAGAATACAACTGTGCAGCTGAGGTTGTCTTCTAAACTATGACTATTAAATAATTCCATCAATCTAATTGAAGGGATCAGAGGCATGAGGAAACACATATGGGAAATGTTTCTGTTTATAAAGTGATTCCACATGTAAGATTTCATGAAGCTTCTGGAAACAAGTCATCATTACAGTGGATAATATTATAAATACGTGTGGATATACAATACATATTTAATAAAACCAGAATATTAGGGAGGCAGTACCCAGTCAAATCCTAGGGAGCCAACTCAGGAAATTCTTAAACTTTGAATACTAAGATAAACAGCAGAGTCAGTCACACACACCTTTAATCCCAGCATATTGAAAGCTGTGATTGATGACCTCCACCCTTAATCCCACAACTCCAGAGACAGAACTTCTGTTTTCGTGAGTTCAAGGCTACATTAATCCTAACCTGGATGGGTATATAAGAGCTTGTAGAAACCCAGGGAGACAGAGAAGTGACTGGGAGATGTTACTGGCAGAAGCAACCAGGAGAGAGATTGAGGAAGTTGCAAGACAGCTGGGTGAAAATTTACTGCGGTGCTTCCTCTCTCTGATATATTTCAGCCTTCCCGAGGTATTTGGCTCTGAACCTTATTCACTCTACAACAAATACAAGCTAATATAGCACTAAGAATATATTGCTTATACCTTTCTGCTATTTTTCAAATGATCAGCATATAATTACATTTAGATGATAAACTTGTTTGTCCAGGACATTCCCTTATCTGAAACAAAAACATTAGAAAAAATAGAAAACATAATTGCAGATGGTGCTGGGTCAGGATAAATAGCACAAGGGATGGAGCTACAGCCTGGGAGTCATAGTGTGGATCAGAAGGAGCTGAGAGATGTGCATCATCACAGGTGTCTGCATTACTGTGGTGTTAACAATGTGGACTATGCACTTACGATGGTACTGGTCGGTACTACTATCATGTGACTTGTGACAGGAACAGTTAAGCAGCCCATAAACTTCTATGACTCTATGACCCTGTGACTTCTTTACCTGCTCTCTCCTTCACCCAGCACTTACACTGTCCATGATATGAAGTCCATATTATAGTGATATCTATCACCAGACACTCCTATGTGGAAGGACTCTCCCTGTGTTTAATGAGACAAACTTGGGGGCCACACTCTGGAGATCACAGGTCACTTTGGGACACACATATTTCTGGGGTGACAAATCACTTTACACAAAAATCACATCACATCTTTTAGGTCACAGGTCACTTCACATGATCTTTGTCTGGCATGAAAGGTGACATTTCACTTGACCCATGTCCCCTCTCTGGGATTACACCACACCACTCGCCTTTTTCTGTGCACCATCTTCAACTTATTCTTTCCCCACAGCTATAAAGGTGATTGCAGCTAAGTTAAAATATTTCAGAAAAAAAAATGTAAAAATAAATTAAAAAGAATGTCATGTGACCTTCCCTTACACATAGCTGGGAGGGACATGGATTTGGATGCTGGATGCTGGCTGCTAGATCATAGGTACTGAGTACTAGATGTCAGGTGGTGAATGCTTGCTTCTATGATTTTGGTAGTGATTTCTAGGAACTAGGTGTTGATTTCTGGTGCTAACTGACTGATGCTGGCTGATATATTTTGGATGCTAGGTGCTTTGGCATGTGTGCTCCCTGTCAGGTGATGGATGCTGTGTATTATATGTTTTGTGGTAGGAAACAAATAAGGGAATTTGAACACATTAAAGGAAAATTTGGCCAAGGAAATACTACACCAGGCAGGGCAAATTACATATCTTGCCATGCTGTCTCAAAACAGTAGCTTCATTCACAAAGGGCATTGTTCTCAATCTTTAATTTTTTATATGTGTCATCCATTGCTACATCCACTGCCTCTATGCACCTTTTCAGGGCAAATGTCTCACAACTTAAGTATCTCAATATCCTATCAACTCAAAATAGAATTCTGGCACCATCTTCAAAGCTTCATGCAACACAGTATAATAGTATCCTCACTGGGATTCTGACTCTGCCAAATAGAGATGGGTGCAACAGTACATAACTAAAACCAAAGAGAAAGAATTTATAACCTATGAATTTTGCAGTTTTTGATACCAGAACCAGTACAACATACATTATTCTCCTAAATTTGGCTGATGAGTTCTGAAGGTTTTCACAATGCTTGCGCCCTGTGTGACACTAGCATATGTATAAAATTGCTTCTTTACATAAGAAACCAAGTTGCCTTTATTTCCTTAAATTGAAGGGTAAGAAGGATAGAGATTTAGCCTTAGGGTATGTTTCTAGGCTTCAAATGCCAAAGGGGTCTTATTTTTAATGATGCTAAACTTTTTAAAAATTATCAGCTTATGCTTCACAATAGGACAGCCATTTGAAATAATGTAGTGCTGTTTTTCTTTATAACTTTTTAAAAAATATTTTCTGTACTATTTATTTCCTTTCCACTATAGACCTGAATGAATTATTTCTAATGGACACCCAAAAGAATAACACTTTCCCTAAGAAATCAGCCATTTACTTTTAATTTCTGTCACACTCAATTTCTGAGGGAATAAAAAAAATAACAGGAGGGGGCTGGAGAGATGGCTCAGCGGTGAAGAGCACCATCTGCTCTTCCAGAGGATCCGGGTTCGATTCTCAGCACCCACATGGCAGCTAACAACTGTCTGTAGTTCCAGTTCCAGGCAAACACCAAGGCAAATAAATAAATAAATAATAAATAAATAAAGTTAAAAAAAATAACAGGAATGATTTAAGAGCAAAATATTATACAAATAGGGGCTGGAGAGATGGCTCAGCGGTGAAGAGCACCGTTTGCTCTTCCAGAGGACCCGGGTTCGATTCCCAGCACCCACATGGCAGCTAACAACTGTCTGTAGTTCCAGTTCCAGGCAAACACCAAGGCAAATAAATAAAGTTTTAAAAAAATATATTATACAAATAATCGCTACCTAAATTTTTTATAGGGCCTATATTCCACTGAAATCCTATCACTTCAAACTCCACTGTCAGTATTATTGTCAACACTCCCATGTTTCTAGCCATACAAAAATAACTGGTTAAACTTTGTTTGCAGCTTTCTATGGCTTTGCCACCTAGAGTCCTAATATTTTCCACATTCCTTCAAAAGACAATATTCCCACATTCTACACCAAAACAAAATAACTTTTGGTGAACCACATTTTGATCTAACTTGCTTGTCTCTTGATTGTTAATTAAATTTTGTAGCCAAGAGTATTTCAGGTAATAAAAAGTTTAATGCCTGGTATTTTCATATAATAAGCCCTAATTGTAGTAACTTAGGATAAAACTCTAGCCAGAAACTAAAAGCAAAAACTACAGGGAAATATTGTTAATGATTTTCTCTCTTGCTTGATAACTCTCTTGTCATAAAATCAATCTCATATTTATCTCAAACACATTTATTTTGAAATTGCAATCTCAGTGGAAGAGCATTTCCATGTAAATTATCAATCATCATAACATCTTACAAATATAGTAACTAGCAAATTTGATCTGGGAAAAGCCTCAACTATTGTTCCTCAACTTAATCTGCATTATATTGACAGCTAAAGCTAAGTAAGACAGAGAAAATAATATGTAAATTCTATTAAAATATTAATACAGTAATCATATGAATCACTTAAGAATCAAAAACCCAACTGTAACTATAGCAACAATTAAGAAAAACAGGAACATTATATAAATTTTTGTATACCTAAAGCAACTTGGTTGTTTTGTAATTGCTTTAGGAGTCACAAGAACTTTTAAAATTCTAGGAAGAGGAAGAGGAGAGTAGAGTCTATCCACTTGCACACAAATAATACTAGAATGCTGTACTAAAGAAAAACATCAAGCTAAGTGGCTAAACATAAATAATAATACTGGGTTAATTTAATAGTATAAGCTATCAAGTAATATTTCTGAGCCATAGCCTAAACCATTTATAATAAATATAAACATTTGCATATTTATTTGGGACTAGATGGCTATGGAAATAACTAGGTGAAAAGGAAAAAATTTTGACAATAATATTCCAAGTGTATACGTGTGTCATATAAGAAAAGAGGTGTCAGATTGATTGAATCTGGAGTAGAAGGTCATTATGAGCCTTGTAATTTGGTTACTGAGATATCAAGTCAAATTGTTTACATTGTTGCACATGAAAATAAACACACACTACCAGATGCCTCACAAGAGTTTATTCAAGAAAGTTTCTCAGCTTCTATGAGAGAAGAAAGAGGAGGAGGAAATAAAAACCTGCTATCAGGTGGTATCTCCTTTTAAGAAAGCAAGTTGACACAAATTTCCGTAACCATGCCTGTGGGTGTGGCCTCTGCATGGCAAGTTCTGCCAATGCCAAGATGGCTTTACCATGTGCTGCTACATGCCAGGAATTTTTATTTAACCCAATGCCATGTTGGGTTCACCACATAGCTGTTCTGTGCCAGTAATTCTTATATACATGATCTGCATCTTTCCCAGTTCCATAGTATTTTTTTTATCAAGTAAAATAAGTCTTTCAAAAATTAAGAACAAAATAAAATGTAAATGAATAAATGAAACAAACAAATTATCGATGGGAGCATAGAGAATTAATATTAAAATGGTGTATATGGCAAATTAGTAGCATAAGTTAAATACAGTTGAAATAACATTCTCAACAATAAATAACCAAATTTCTAATTTTTATACTAAATGCAAAAGTTGAAACGCACAAAATGTTCAGTAGGATTATAAATAATAATGTACTATTGACACCATGAGAATTCTATATTTATTACATAGCTACAAAAATCAAAAATATGTATATTTGTAAAAAGATAAGATAAAAACAGTTAAAAATAAAAGCAGAAAAACATATAACTGTTATATATCTATATAAATATATAATATAGTTATATATTATATAAGAAATATATAATTTGTCAACTTTTAAGACAAAGACCAAAGAAAATTCAGACTTAAAAAGTGTGATCTTAACACAGGTTACCATACTTTTAATTCTATTTGTATTGATGTTAACACAGACTTAACAACTTCTACAAAATTACCTATATGTAACTCGTAAACTGATGTTTCAATTCCTTCAGCTCCTGATATTGCTTTCAAAAAGAAAGACCCCCGGAAATACAGCTTGCCTGGAAAATGAAAGAAATGTCATGTTATGAATCTACAAACTGTCATGTCATCTTGTTATTTCAGGAAAACCAAGACTCACTGATCCCCAGTGACCAACCATTGTTGAAAATGATTTAATGTCTATTTTTTAACACATAGGTTACTACATACAATGTGGAATGTATTTTATCTATCTTCCAAAATGCATGCAGAACTGAAATATCTCTAACTCAGAAACATGATTTTTTTTCTCTGGAACTGAACATTCCTATATTCGATAAAAACTGATATTAGAAAGTTTAAAATATTCTAATTAGTTATTGCTAAAGGGTTGGTAAACAAAGTTCTGAACTTCTAAAAACTAGACTATCAGATATTCAATCTCTATTTCCACTAAAAGCAAAGTATAAGTGTACACACTAGACATATATTACAATTATCAGAGCTTCCAAATTCCAGGGTGGCATACTCTATCCCTCTCCCACAGAATCTATACTTGGAATGTCTCAGAAGAGGAAGACCCTTCCAAGGTCATCACATGGACCATGAGAATGACTGTCTAGCTCATGGTCTATCCTAATCGCAGAAGGTCTGACGTATCAGCAGAAATTATCCTCCAAGCTCTGGTTCACAGGTCTCCACACTTACCATGACATGGCTTCTGGTCTCCACAGTTTCATAAGCAGAGCCAGAGAAGAGAAATCCTCAAAAGCACCTGTAAGCTACGTAACATTGATATTTCTATTTGCTAAGCCTTCCAAGACTACTACATTAGCTAAGGGAACTAGGCCTCAAGACAGTAGCAACTCCCCTAGTGGAAGATTAGAGAGCAAATTACAGTGCGAGCAAAGTTCTTCCTTTCCACCCTAGAGGCAGATATAACATTGACATGGAAAATTTTTATTTAGTAGAAATTCTTCCACTCTTCCAGATCCCTTTCCTACTTCTCTTCCAATACATACAGTTCTTTGTGTACAAATTATAATACAAACTTATTATCCAGTGCAACTCCTATTAAAATGGAAGCAGTAATTAAATTCTGCTAATAAATATAAAATGAGTATTAGATGGTTTAAACAAAGAATTATTAGAGGCATTGTCAGAAGAATGACAGGTGGTAAATGAACATATCTCATGGCCATGCTTGTCTAAGATTTATCTATCAGACCTTTAGTTACAGAAAACAAATTTTTGAGACTCAATTACCACCTACACCTCTGCTAACTTGGCCACCAGAATCCAGTACCATTTTGTTTGCTAAATGTAGTATGTAAATCTTTCTTTGAACAGAGTATACTCTGGATCTCAAACATCTGAAGATAATGAGAATAAAGGATCAAAGCAGAATAACTGTTTTTTTTTTAAATTCCCCAGTTAATACAAAAATGTATAAAAAATTTTTAACAGTATTTTAACTGAATTGCAGGAGTAACTAGCCACCTCTTCTATAGAGAATACATGTAGTGTAGTATTACAGATGGCCCTACTCAGAGAATGAAGAGCATCAATTTGATGTCAAGCTGAGAAATATTTCAAACACCTCAGATGTGTTACTGTAATTATTTCTAGCATATATCTGATTCATAAAAATGCAGAGGATTAACAAGAATCTATTTAGTTAGCATAACATAATGTGGTTAAGTATCTCTTAAAAATTTGAGTCCAGAGAAAGAATTGGTTATACTGACGCATTAATCATGTTATCCTCAATCAGTCCTTTTCTGAGTAATTTTTGTCAATAAAAATTTGTCTTGATAAAGAGGTCAAGTAATTAGCAGTGTAAACTTGCTGGATCTTACCAGTAGCTAAAGCTGGCACAGATCTCACAATTGCAATTAAAGGAGTTAATAAATCACTTTTGCTGTGAGAATGTAGAAGCAAGTCATTTTAATGTATATATAGCAGAATCTTTATACAAGAGTAGTAAAGATTAATGAGAAACAAAAGTATATATGGAGGTTTTACATTGTAGCACAACACCTACAATTTATATAAGTAACAAAAGAGTTTAAAGGCAGCCCAGTACTGAGGACAAAAAGTTTAGGGTATGATTTGTGCTATGTTTATTTCACCTGTAGGAGGTACAAACTGCGAGGAAATTGGGAGAATAAAGACATCTAAGATCAGGTTTGATGAGTTAAACAGGCACCCAATCACAAGTCCTGAGTTTAGAACTAAGAGTTTCTGCCTTTTTGCTGATAATGCGTAGGGAGAATTATCAGAATCATCCCTTAGTATTTTTTTCACTGCAGTATAGGCTTTTTTTTCATTTTTCAGTCCCTGTAGAATCACCTGGGCTAGAGATGTAATAATATATTGTGTAGGCTCCAAGGAAATAAAGTTTATCTGAAGAGCAGTGGGCAAATTCAACATCAAAATTAGCCATAGAAGTCAGGGATTGGTGACACACAACATTAATTTTAGCATTTATGAAGCAGAGGCAAAAACTCATCTGTATATTTGGGGTTCCAGATCAAAGATACAAAGGCATTGGCACACACCTATATATCAACACTTGGAATTCAAATTTTCTGCTCCCAGTACTTGGGAAACAGACACATTTAATCTCAGAACTTGGAAGTTTGATATAGGAAGTGATACTGCTGGGCAGAGAAAGGTTTATAAGGTGATTGAAGACAGAGGTGGCCACTTTGTTCTGTGATTCTTTTCACTTCAACTATATAGTCTAAGCATTTAGGGAGACATGATAGAACTTCTGTAACCTGAGGATACACTGAGGAGAAGTGCCTGTGGCTTGGTTTTTTGTTTCTCTGATCTTTCATCTTTTGTCCAATATCTAGCTCCAGATATTTTTTATTAAAATACCAATTAGAATTTATGCAATATAAATGTTGCACAAATTCCTGTTGTATTGAAAGAAACTCAGATCCTGATATCAGGCAAAGGCTGAAATATCAGAGAGAGAAAACACCACAGTCAATTCTTATTTAGCTATCTTCCAGCTTCCTCAGCTTTGCTCCAGATAGTTTCTGCTCAGTTGCATTCCGTCCAGGTTAAGATTAATGTCATGACCTACTCTATTCAGTAGTCAGCCTTGAACTCACAGAAACACAGAAAGATCTCTGTCTCTGGAGTTATGAGATTATATGCATAGGCCACCAATCTCAGATTTTCCTGTGCTGGGATTGAAGGTGTTTGCCATTGAATCCTAGCTGTGTGGCCTTGTACTCAGAGATACAGAACTCCCAGAGTTTTGTGAATTACCACTGCTAAATTTTCCCTGGAACTCCCAGCTCTACCTCTGCCTAGTTTTGACTGTGGGTTGATTTATTGATATTTCAGGTTTTATTAAGTATGTAACACATCACCACACATATGGATATGCAGGCAGCCATTGGAACAGTTTGTACTTTTTAGCTGATTTAAAATTTACCATAAAATGTGTATTTAATAAAGAGATATACACACATGTGGTGCATTTATGTATTTAGAAATTTATTGATATGCCTTATATGCTGCAGTATAAAATTTCCTCCCTCTAAATTGAAAGTGCAAAAATCTTACAGCTCAGCTCATTAACATGGATATTTTATTAATTAATGTTTCCACATATAAGAAAATTAAAAGAGCATAGAAATATTTCATAAATACCTTATGAACAAAATTTAACAGAAGCACTCATGTCAGTTATAATCCTCATGGTTGCAACTGGTAACATGTCCTTTTAGGGTATTTAAAACAAACTTTCTCTACTCCTCATTCTGTATTTCTTCCATTCTCTACAAGCACTTCAGAAGGTCTTAGGTGTTTAACTGAACTAGTAACCCTTATTTTCATTCCTGATGTTTCTGTGTCCATTTACATCATGCCTAAATTATTTTGTTGTCATTGCCTACTAACTCTAATAACAGGGACAGTAACATCAAAAGATGCCCTAAAGAATCTTTTGCACTCCAAACAGTCATTCTTGCCATCATTGTGAAAAAAGAATTTAGGGTTAGGGTTAGGTTTACTTTTACTAGCAGTGATTGCTGTCTTTCTCAGAGCTGTAAATTCCATTCTTTCCTTTTTATTTTTTTAATTGCTTATATAACATGTTACCTGCTTTTGTCTATGAACAACAGTATGTACAGAGAGAGTCAAGAAGAAGGCAGATGTTGAGACTGGAGTTATAGCAAATGTATAGGTACATGTGGGTTCTGAAAATGAAACCTAAATTCTCTCTAAAAACAACCAGTGTTCATAATTTCTGAGCCATCTCTATAGCCCTCCTTTTATTTAAAATTTATTTTTATAAATTGTTTATTAAAAGATATTACATCATTACTTTTTTATCTCATCATTTCATTCTATCCCAAATGTTTTCCAACTTCTTTCTTGTTAAGTATGAGTGTGTAAGTATAAAGATTATACATGAATACAACCTGATGTGTGAATTTTTGTTGGTGTACATATGTGGATAATGGGCTGACCACATTGTATTAAAAAAACATTTAAAGAATTCATTTTTGCCTGAGTTTTATTTGCTCAAATGGAGGATTTTTTTTAATTAGCATCAAGTAGACCTGACCATGGCCAGTCTGTCTAGAACCAGGAAAATAATCAAGTGTAGAAAACTTATAGTGGAAAATACCTTACCAGTTGAGAGCAATAAAAATTCTTAATACAAATTTCATTTCTAGTACATATAGAAGCTCATTTCTAACTTAATGCTGCTATCAGCAATTCTCACAACATCTCCCTGCTTACCATAGACAGAGGGAACTTAGACTGTCAATAATACATTTTAAACTATGTGTGGTAGTACATTTTTTTATAACAAGCCATCTGGACACAGAGGCAGGAAGATCACTGTAAGAAAGACTTGCTATATACTGCACACACAAACGCTGGGAGAGATCACTGTAATTTTCAAAGACTTACTACATAGTCTACACAGAGGGGAGTGAAAGGTGAAAAAACACATATGTGAAAATTACAAAACTGAAAAATGAATGAGAAAAAAGCATTGAAGAATTGGGACAATACAATAACTATTAAAAATTATTTTATGTGTCACTGGTACTCATAGAAACATGTTCAAAAATAAGTATGTCCAAGCATGTAAGCACATGCCATTAATTTCAGGTACTGGGAGAAACTAAATATTTGACCGTGGGGCACCATCATGATAGGTAACTTGACCTGCCCATTTTGAGTTTGGTGTTATTAAAACCACAAAGTCATTAAATCGAATTTGGAGAGGACCAGTACTTGATCAAACTAAAATGATATATAAAATCAGGCTCCAGCAAGTCTTCAACTCACCCTAATGCATCTGGTTTCTACATAGAGAGGATGACTTCTGTTGCCAAGCATGCAGCTATAGTTGCAGGGGTTCCAAGTAAAATAGAAATTACTAATTAGAAACTGATTATACAAAATAAATTTTAAGGGTTTATATAAAAACCTCACTGATATAAAGATTGAAATTCATGGCAATTTTTAGAAAGTTAAACTGTTCTACATGGCAGCAGTGATGGGTCAGATCCTCCTTGCAAGTGTGCAAAAAACCCTAAACAAACAGGAAAAAAGAAGGGTACACATTAGGTCTTAGACTGGACTGGACATGCCACATACATAGGTCTTTCAAGCCTAAAGATCATACATCTATGTCAAGGTAAATAGTGCCTGATTCTCACTACATTGTGTTTTCCTATTATTGGTTGACTGAAAAAGAGAAGACCAGGCCTGGGTTTACTGATGGTTCTGAACATGAAGGTAGATATACAGATTGATGAATAGACAGACAAATAAGTAGGTAGGCAGGTAAAAAAATAAATAGATGGATGGGTAGATAATATGAGAGATATTTATTCCATAAGTTTTGTAACTCTAGAAAACTCTGACTAATTTACTGGGATTTCTACTCAATTATAATTCTATACTTTTAGGTTCTCATTTTTTACTTATACTATAAATGTGAATGAGCAGGGGAGGTGGGAAGAGATCATGAATATATGAGATACTGAAGTGGTGATATTAACAGAGAGCAAAAACAAATAGATACCTTGATAAAAGGAGCCCTTGTGAGGTTAGAAAGAAATCTGGTGCTAGAATAACACCCAAGAACCTTCAAGATGGCCCCAGATAAGACTCCAAGCAATAGTGAACAGGTTGCATAAATAGGACTTCCCATATAATAAAATGAATGACTACCATAATAGCCATTATAAAATATTCATTCAGCCACTGATGGAGTCAGAAACAGATATTCATAACTAAGCATCATTCTGAGATCTCATTTTGGCTAAAGAGAAGGAGAGATTATATAAGCAAAGTAATCAGTATTAGGAGAATGAGACTCACAGAGACAGCTGACCCAAGCTATTTAAAGCACACTGATGCTGAAATGACAGCATCATGGAAAGTAAGTAAAATCTTGGAATGTCGATGACAGTCAAACAGCATGGGCAGTTTGTGGAGCTTCTTGTAGTCAGACCAGAGCCTATTTATGGTGCATGAACTGGCTCATCAGAGCTCATTCCCTACAGAAAAATACCTTAATCAGCCTTAATACTGGGGGCAAGAGGCTTGGGCTCATTTAGATATGCCACCCAGCTGGGTCTAAGAATATAGGCAAATCACCTTTTGAATTATCAGGGCTCAAATGAATCAAAGAGCATAGTTCTTTCTGCTCTTCCTTTCCAGCACAGCAGGCATATCATTAGTCTAGAAAGTTTCAACTTTTATAGACATTCTTCTACTCTTTATTTAATGTGCTTTATTAAAGCACATTATACAACAAATTTTCTGTGCACCTATTTTATTGTTTCATCATTGGAAAATTTTGCAGCCAAACACATATCCCATTTAAACTGGTTATTGTATGATTTTGTAAAAAAAAAAAAAAAAAAAAAAAAAATGTGGGACGCTAATTAGAAAACAATGAGGTATCATTGTAGAGTTTAAGACAGGAAAATGAATATCAATATGATATAGTTATAATTTCCAAAAAATATTTGGAGAATTTAAGCAGGATTTATGACCACATATTCAGGAGATGAGAAATTTGTATTAGAGCATATCAATAATTTTTCAAATCTTTTTTCTGTTAGGCTATATACGCAAAGCCAGTAAAATGACAATCCTATTGAACAGTACCAAACATTTTACCCAGATCAATTTTGGTTAAACTTCTGTTTCTATAGTAATTTTCTTTTCTGATGAGGCTAGTCTATTTTGCAGATTCTTGATGGCCAATTGGGACATTCTTGGAGCATTTAAAATTCATAAGCTAATTCTACACTGCTAATCACAATTAAAGTAGGAAAATTGCTTTTGAAGTAGAGAAGTTCTCAGCCACTGTTTTTCTCCCATTTTTTGAAATGTGACTCCACCAGCCTCAAAAATTTTCAATGAACACTAACCTAGCAAGGTGTCCCTACATTTATAAGTCTACACTAAAAGCCAGGGAGATTGGAGGTCACTCATTAACTGTTCTATTTTTTTTCCTCCCTGACCAGTCAAGGCCCAACATAGAAGAAATTGTAGAACTGTCATACAGCACTAAACAGCACAGGCACCATCATGTGTTCAATGCCATTCTCAATTACTAAGCATTAGAATACCCTAAGCAATGGAAGACAATGCCCTACACAAATATAAACAATCAGTATCACTTGAGAGAAAAGAAATACAGCTATGAATAAACTACAAAGACTGGAGAACAGAAACAGATAAAGATAAGAGCAGTAATACACCTAAAGAAAATATTAAAAAATAGTACCAATACATGAACGGAAAAATGGTTGAGAATAATTAATTTATTTTAATATAAAAAACAGTGATCATTTTTAAAAAATAGTATGCTTTACTATAGTAGAGAGAATATCATAAATAAGAGAATTTGATTTCCCTATATGGAACTATTAACTACTGAGATCTGTAACCAGGCATATAGAGCTACATATGATGGTCTGTTTCTCAAACCTTTGAGTTGAAATAATGCTGTCAAGCAGGATTGAACTTATCTGCATCAGAGTTTCAAATTACACATTTAATATTTATTAGCTCTAAATGACACCAAACTTTACATCTACACAATTATTTTATAATCATTCATGTGACATAAATTAAGACATACTTGAAAATTAAAAAATACCTCTCACTATCACAATCAGAACCTTTAAAATGATGACTTAAACAAATCTTTGCCTATCCTGCTTTGCCCTTTACTGTACACAATAAATTATATCCCCTTTTGTTCTGAAAGCAGAACAAATATTGCCAAGCTAAAACTTTTTCTGTGACTAAAGTATGACTCAAATAATAATTTTAAAATTCTGAGGTGGCATAGTTATTTAATATAAGAATTCAAAAGGTAAGGTATAAAATACAGCAAGAACAGTGCACCAGGGAAAAAACAGAATGAGAAGAAGGCCACTGGAGTAAACATAAAAAAATTGTCTAAGAATCACTTTTCTAACAACATAAAAATACAGGTGTTCTAGAATTAATATGCATTCCCAAGAAATCACTTCACAGACTAAAGACATTAATAAAAAATACCTTTAATGATAGTAGGCATCTATCTCTGATTAATGCTCAAAGAGAAGTGGGTAGAAAAAGGCAAAAACTGAGTGTGGAAGTCTAGCAAAGTTATGTTCAACGCGAAGTGACCTTTTTAAGAATAGCATCTTTTATTCTGCTTCGAGGAGAGGGAAAAAGTGATTTCCATGAAATCAGGAGAAACTATCATAGAAAGGAACACAATCAGGAGGAAGCTAATTTAACAATAATATACAAGGGAAACACAGGATATCTGCAGAACATTTCTGACTAAGGCCACAGTGGCCTTCAGATTGATAATTATAGTCTGTAGTGGTAGTCATATTTTGGTTCTAAAGACCTGAAGCCAACCTCTCCAAAACGCACTGGTTCCAGAGCATTAACAGCTTTCTTAAGCAAATCCCTAGTTTTAGAAAAGGAGCTCTGTTTTGTTGTCTATATAGCAGGCCTTTGAAAAAATTTCTCCCAGGCTAGGCCCCAGGCTAAATAAAACTAGCTCTCCTGAGAATTCTGTTCCTCCCTGCCTGAGGGCCTAAATAAAATTTTTGCTTTATGAGGCCACTCCTTAATTCTACAGTTTTACTTAGCAAATAGTTGTCACCTGGGATCATATTGTTTATCTCACAGAACTATGATTTTGTCAAGAAAAACCCTGGAAGTTCATGACATACCAGGTTGTAAGGGTGGTTGTGACCCTGTAATGTCTTTTTGAACAGCTAGATACTATGTAATCTTCAGTACAGAACTGAGCATAATGGCTAAATGTAAATGGAAAGGACTTTTTTGTAGTGGCTTGTGTTGTGCCCAGAGTCTTGACCCCAGAGAGACCACCAGAGATAAGGGTGCAATAGAGTGCAATAACAAGGTTTATTGAGCAGGGACGAGCTAGCTCGTGAACCACTCCAGATGTCTGATGAAGCAGGAAGCATGCAGGAGGATTGGTTATGATAGCAGGGGGCCTCTTTTTATAGACCAAACCTGTGAGTTAGGGTCAGGTGAGGATAATAGTATGAGTCATTCGTTGATTGGCCCATGATGGTGAAATCTCTGGGAGCTAGGGTGGGGTATGGGGCAACAGTGGAACAGGCTTTTGAATGGTTGGCACTAAGGCAAAAATAACATTCCAGGAATAGTGGGTGGCTTGCATATCTTGTGGTCAGCATGTGATCAGCATACTCGGAGCTCTGAGGTCTGTCTGACATATTTTTACTTTTATTATTTCTTCTTTGGCATGTTTGAACTAGCTTTGTTCAGGGTTGATGTGAAGGCCTTGGGTTCCTTTCTGCTTTGGGGAAGAGTGGGGGACTTTGAATACTTTATTTATTTACTTATTTATTTGCCTTGGTGTTTGCCTGGAACTGGAACTACAGACAGTTGTTAGCTGCCATGTGGGTGCTGGGAATAAAACCCGGGTCCTCTGGAAGAGCAGACGGTGCTCTTAACCACTGAGCCATCTCTCCAGCCCCCGAGTGGGGGACTTTGAAGCAGTGGGCCAGGTCAGGAGGGTCAGTGGGGACACCTTCAGGCTCTGTATTCTTCCACTAAGTTTAGAAGAGAGAAGAGGTCCTCTCAGCTTGGAACCAAAAATCTGGACAATATTGATAAAAAACAAAAAACAAAAAACAAAAAACATGTATTTTAATGTTCTAATCTCTAACAGGACTGATTAGCATGCAGTTATATTTGGGATGTTTTAGAAACAGTCATCCCTTAGCTAAATTCTCTTTTATGAGACTTACTATATTCTAAGCATTAGTAAAACATTTATCACAAGTTATACTATTCTACCACACAACTAGGTAGTAGAATGCTATAGTAAAATTTAAATGCAAAGTGCTGAACTTCTAAAATTACTGGAGAAGCTAAGCTTCTGCAAGTTTGGAAACTTGCTTTTCCATGGAACCAAAAGCATGGAATTTGACTACAAGAATGATTCTAAACACAGCTCCCTGTGCTTAATTCTGTAAGCAAATTTAGCCCACAAATAAAAGTTGGCTAGAGGCCTAGCCTGAGTTCAGAGAGTATAAGCAGGATGTGAGACATTAGAGAACTCAGATCCCAGCAGCACATTCACACTCAAACCCAAAGTAGACACACCACACCAGTTCCTGCACCTCATCATCTGCTACAGCCTATCTGTAGACAGTAGCATTTTACTCACGTTGTTCTGGTTTCTCAGCTCAGCCATGCTCTCTGCTCAGCTCCCAGCTGGTGTATTCACAGCACACTGCAGAAACCTCTGCTGCAACTTCCTCTTCAATGCCAAACCAAAATTTAGCAACTGGAAGGATCTTATACCACTTTTGCCAGCCAAGTCAAATGAACCGCTTGATTGGTTAGTGAAAGCTGAGTGACAAGAGCACCTCCCATAAGCTTACCATATACTCAAAGACACAGCACAATGATTTCTGGGGTAGCCTTACACCTCAGACAAGGATTTCTTTAGATCAACACAGATGTGCATTTCAATAGCACTTGCCCACTGACTGAAATTGTAGACTCTCTTATCTTGCTGCATATCATACACATTTTTTCTTTTTCCTCTTGGACATAAGGTGGCAAGCTAGCCTTTACAGCTCACCATACTATGTGGGGTGGGTTGAGTCTAGTAAGGTTTTATCTCAACTTCCTTGGTTTCTAGGTGTCCTGATTTTACTTACATGTTTTAGTTCTTTACTTTTATTTTCTGTTTCTTTGCTTTGTATATCCTCTGTAATTAGGCTCAAAATTTGTAAATACCTGAAAATAATCTAATGAGACTTTCCAAAGTGCCACTGTGGGGCCTAGACAAGTTGGACCACACAACAGCCATGACAGACTTAATGAAGTTCAGATAGCAAGCAGGCTTTTTTTTTAAACTTTATTTATTTATTTGCCTTGGTGTTTGCCTGGAACTGGAACTACAGACAGTTGTTAGCTGCCATGTGGGTGCTGGGAATCGAACCCGGGTCCTCCAGAAGAGCAGCCGGTGCTCTTAACCACTGAGCCATCTCTCCAGCCCCAGTAAGCAGGCTCTTGCTGGCAACACCTCATAGTACCAGAAAGAGCCTAACAGCAGACACCACTCAGAGATAAAATAGCACATAACAAAAGATACCTGGCATTCCAAAAGTTCTCTTCCTTGTAAAAAAAGACAGATAATCTCCAGGTAAAGCTGCTAATCCACTGAAACAAGGAAAAGGTTTCTGCTAAATGCTGAAACATTTTTATAATTCAAAGCAACCAAAGAATTTATACTGATATTCCTAGCCCATGTCTGGAACAATCTCAGGACTGTATCTTCAAAGCACTGAAGCCCCTAGGGCCCTTCCCCAATAAAAACTTTATAATATCTAGTGTAGGGAGCTGCGTTGTACCACGCCCTAAAGGTGGCGCTGGTTTCCACCTTCCACCTTTTCTGAAGGTGAGTGCTCTCGGGAGTAAGCAACTCCTTATTGGCTGTAGGCGAGGATGGTGGCTTGCTTCCGGCGCCTGGGGACCTATGGGCAATGTCTATGTGGCTTACCAGGATTGGAAGCCCAGAGGGTATTTAGCCACGAGCAGACATCCCCCCAGGGTCGTTCGTCATATGTCTGAGAGTGAGAGTGAGTGAGTGAGTGAGTGAGAGACAATAAGATAATTAAAGGCCCGAATAAACTGCAAAGGGAAGGATCCGGTGTTGCGTGTTCCTTGCTGGCGAGGTGGCGCGCGGCGACAATCTAGGATCACTCTTATTTCAGACAGACAACAGTGACCTAGGCTAGCTTATCAATAAGAAAACTCTTTGCTGTTACATTGAAATGTTCTCTTGATCAATTTTTGGGGCTGGTCCTGGACTCTAGACAAAACATCACAGGCATGGAAATTGAAACAAGTCTATTTTGGTTGATTTGGATTTCATTTGAAAGTTGAGTTCAGTTTTGTTATTGTCTCTAGAGGCTAGGAAATCTGGTTGTTTTGTTTGTAGTCTTAAGTCTTAGGATTCTGTCCTTTTCCTGATTCAGGAGGTATGGAACAGATGAGAAGTACTTCTACTTTCATTGCTTCCTAGCTCTCTGAGCTGGAGCACAGGCAGTGGTGGAGGGTCGATCTAGACTTCAAGGATAGTAGTCCCAGATGGACCTAGGGCTGGGTGCTAAGGCAGGCTCTGAGCTCCATCTGACCCAGACATGACAGGTTTAAGGTCTGGTCCTCTTACAATGATCTGCAGGATAAAAATATGTGACCTTGAACAGCGAGATATAGGCAGGGGCCTCTTAGAGCTTAAAGTGTGCTTCACCCAGTGTGTAAATAGAATTCAGGCCTCGTGAAGAACTGACTGTGAGACTCACAGCTACAGAACAGATGACAAGGATTCTCCACTAAAGTGTTACTTCCAGTCTGCCTCTTTGGTACACTGGATACAGGAAAGGGTAAAATGGGGCTTCAGGACACCTGATATGCTGGGTTCAAATCTCAGGCTGGTAATGACATCTACTCACCCACCAGGGTCCTTGCTTAAGTTCTTGCCAGATCCAGGGAGTTACTTTCTATCTACAGTTGGGCCTGCTGTGGGAGATGATGACACCTCCCCCAGTCAGTGCTCTTGCTGATGTCACTATCTTAACCCTTTTTCTGTCCTGAAACTGCTTTGAAAACAGACTATTTCCCTAGGTAAAATATATAATTTTTTGTCATTTAGATTCAATGATTTCTGGATATCTCTTATCATTTGGAGAGGTGTGGTACAAACAACCATTGGTTAGAATATAAAATCCTAATGCTAATTTTAAATATTTCACTTTGGTATTGTGTTGCTGCTAATTTTGCTTCCATTTTCTTTAACCTTTATATGTGGAGGCTGCCATCAGAATGTGCTATCAAGATTAAGGTTGGATCTTATACTTTGTTTAAATTTTTGTGGGTATTTTAAAAACAGGGTTTATCTGCATAGCCCTGGAATTCATTCTGTAAACCAGACTGGACTCAAAGTTGGAAAATTCAACAGTTTATGCCTCCTGAGTGTGGAAATGAAAGGTGTACACAGTCATAAAGAGGATGAAACTGGATATCACTTCAAATGATCCAGATAAAAGATGATGCTCTAATTTCAAAATGTTTACAAAAAAATCCTCACAGAAGTACCCAAGTTTTGGGGTTATAGTTTATTCCAGAGTCAATCAGTTTGACTACAAAGAATGACAATCACAGCTGATATAAGAGAAAGTAGAAAATTTTTTTACATACAGGAGTAAGGTAAAGTATGGAAGTTATTTTCTAAATAATACTTTTTAAACTATGAAAGCATGTAGATTTTACTGAGTAAGTTGGGACAGTTTCAAGGTTTTTATAATTCTAAGCAGGATAGGTTTAACAAATCTATTTATGAACATAATCACAATGTAAAAGCAGACACATTTAGGGAAATTCTTACATCAAAGTTTGGCAGGAACATACATAAATTGTAAATATGATGGAAATATTGCTGGCCTTCTCATCTTATACCACATGAGCTTAGTAGACTATCTGGTCAATGGCACTGTGAAAGTAGATGATTTTGAAGCCAATGAAACCTCTAAGTCATAACTTCAAACTAAAAGATAAATGTACCAATGATACAATTCTCATAGATACAAATATCAAATTTCCCAGGGGTATATTTGAATGATATGTTTTGTGGTTTGTGCTACTGGTGGTTGTATTGATATATTTATATTTAATTAAAACAGTCTAGAATCTCAGAGGACAGATTCAACCTTTGTCAAGCCAGAAGAATCAATGAGTAGAAGTTTATGTCTTTAATCTCAGCCACAGGAAAGATCAACTAGTTACCTATGCTTTTAATCCCATAGCTCCAGAGACACAGATCTTTCTGTGTTTCTTGGAGTTCACAGGCTGTATTACCAAACAGTAGTAGCTCACACCTTAAATGATAACTGTAGGTTTATGATGCAGAGTTGAACCATAAAGTGAAACAACTGGGTGTAGAAAATATATATGGCATGAGTAGAAAGACATTGAGGTATTTTGTAGAAGTGGCAAAACTAAGCTGAAGACTCTTGAAAATAGCCTTTACCCTGAGAAGTTTGCTGGATGAGATTTGAATGTAGTCTCTTTCCTCACTCTGATGTGTCAAGCTAATTTGATTAAATATAAAATATATCACCATATTTGTATTCTTCAGTTGCTAAAGCTAAAGATATAAAATTAGAAAACTAATCTTTAAAGTATGGGCTAGTAATAAAGTTAAATTTTACATAACAATATAAGTAAGAAAGGTTATTTTACTTTTTAAAAGAAAATAATACATTTCATTTAACATATTTTAACAGTTTTTAAAGGTTTATATACACACACACACACACACACACACACACACACACACTCTTCCTGTACATATGCCTGCAGGCCAGTAGAAGGCACCAGAGTTGGTTTTGAGCCACGATGTGGTCATTGGAAGTTGAACTCTGGACCTCTAGCAGAGCAACCAGTGCTCTTAACCACTGGGCATATCTCTAGCCCTACTTAACATATTTTACTTTGAATATATACACTTAGACATCTTTAAAAATCTATGTCACCTTTCTCTCATACAGAAAACCTGTTTACTAATGGATAATCACTTATGTTTGCTTTTGTTTTATCCTTAATTTTTTTTATGATTTAGGAATTTTCATGTATGCATAAATTTATAGGTGTTGTTTTTCAAGGTTTTTATAATTCTAAGCAGGATAGGTTTAACAAATCTATTTATGAACATAATCACAATGTAAAAGCAGACACATTTGAAGAACTACCATCCAGCTTCCAAATAAATACCTAAAATCTTATATTCTTAATTATAAATGCCCAGCATTATAATGGCTTATTTAATTTTTCCATTTTTCTTTCCTACATTTTGCCTCTGTTTTACCTTTTTCATGTTTCGTTCTTTGTATTGTTATGCCCAAAATCACTGCCCTGGAGAGACCACCAGAGACAAGGATGAAGCAGAATGCAATAGCAAGGTTTATTGATGTAAATACAAGCCATGGCAGGAAACCCAGTTCAGCTCTTGCCATAGAGAGATCCGGGGCGACTCCCAAGGGGAGCTTAACAGCCAATTTTAAAGAGAAAACCACAATTTGAGTTTACTCTAGTGAAAGGTTGTGTGCTGACAGCTAATCTGAGGAATTTCTCCTTGAATCTGGGCCCAGGAATGATGGTGGTGTACTGTGATTAGAGCGTGTGGTGGTCAGATAGCAGGGTCAGGGTGGTATAGATTCTGTAGTCAGAACTGAGGTCATGCTGTCCCTCTGTGAATAGGAGTTTCTAGCTATGGTCTCTGGGAACTGGGTGAGGGACACTTTCTCAGGGCTCTGTCTGATATAGTTTAGCATAGTTCTCTAAAATGGGGGACTCCTTTTAGACCTGGACCCCACCTGGATCATTCACGTGTCCAGCTCATTCTCTCCTAGAACTGGGCATGCCCCTACCAAGAAAGTGGAACTGAACTCTATGTTATCTCTATGGCTACTAGAATACAAAATGGCATTTCTTGAGCTAAGTTTACTGTCTTCAATATTATACTATGTAAGTGGCTGGGAAGCAGCAAGGCTGGGGAGCTGGAGGACTGAGGCACTGTGAGGCTTTGTTGCTGTAGCCTGCCTGGCTTTAGTTAAAGCAGACATTGGACAATAAAGGCAAAGACAAAAGAACCAGGCTTTCAGTGATGTCCTAACTTTTGTCAGACTGAGTGCCCTGTGCTTTCTTTGTTTCAATAGGGCAACTCTTAAATCTACAGTCTGGCATGTGTGTAAAGGATAGGGAAAAATATCTAATGATTTGCTTATGGTTGCAAGTTGTGGAAGCTTCTCAGAATCTCTTTATTTTCATAACAATTAACAGAGGTGCCAAGCCTCAAGCCTTGTTGCATCCCTTAGAATTCTGTCACTTAGACTGTCTCTGTCCTGATCCATTCCACATCTAGC
>PVIH01019997.1:0-33769 GCA_004025045.1 Sigmodon hispidus | reverse complement strand
CTCTTCCTGCCTAGCTATTGGCCATTTAGCTCTTTATTAAAACAATCACAGTGACACATCTTCACACAATGTATAAGAATGTTTTATAATATTTTCCTCTTTTGTCTAAATAAAAAGGAAAACTTTTAACTCTAACATAATAAAACTATGACAATAACAATTATAATGTAAGAATTACATTTACAATGTTTGGTCCATTTGCATTTGGCAAATTTAGAGAAAATACTCTGTTACCTATTCTATCCTGGTGAGTCCAAAGTTTTGTATCTAATTAACTTTCTATTCTAACTTGTTTTACCAACCAATTTTTTGGGCTTCAAAATGTTTTCTTAGATAACCAATTTAAACTGTTAAGTCTCCCATCCTTACATTTACACTGCTTTTGTGAGTTTCATTTCTGAATTTGGAAACAAGAAAAACTGTAACTATCACTATCTAGTCTTCAACTCCATCAGAGACTCAAGAAGGATATAATGTTATCTGAGTAAACAGAAAGTGGAGCGCAAACAACTCCCAAAAGTATAGAAATAACAGAGACAGCTGGCTGCCTGGATAGTCACCCAAGGTTCCTCTGCAATGTTGAGAAATCCATCTTCAGCCTACAAGTCTAGAATATCTGACAGGCTTTTCTATGAAGAAGAAACTTTGAGGACCATTTTGTCTTGGCACAGTTCAGCAGTTGCTTTCTTTTGTGTCCTGCTTAGCCAGTTTGGACAGCAAACTGTCATCAGTCAAGGCAAGAATAGTTTCTTGCCCATGTGGCTAACTTTTGCCATAAAAAAGCAAACTCCATATGTAGGTTTTCAATACCCATAATACTTTTTTGAAGTAAATTGGTGTTGTCAGGAATACATGTGTCTCACTGTCATAAAAATGTTATTAAACCATTTTAAATGCCATATTCTTTAGGTCATTAAAGCATTTGAAGATCGCCTATCTAAAATATATCTCTATATGACCTTGAAAATATGCCTCATATGACTATAAGTTTGATTATTATAAGTCAATAACTATTAACCTGTATTTCTTTATTATCCTAAATAGCTTTCCAGGACTAAAACTTTACATTACATTACATTATTGAAAGATTTGTATAGGTGCAATACCTTAAACAAGAGCAGAAACATAACAGAAATAAATTTGTATCGATATATAAAAATCCATACCAATGTAAAATATGTCCAAAGTAGACTCGACAATCCACCCTTTTATCTCGTCATATTTATACTTTGTTTCCCCTTTTCCCCTTAAGAAATAGATCCCTGAATCTTATCTCCTTTCTTCAGCTAATTTCATACTATGAACAATGACAACTTGTAACCAACCCCCCCCATGATAACAAAAATTTGTAACCCTTGAATGACCAAAAACCATCCACCTCATCTCTTGGTAATGTGAATGTCATGTTCTCTAGACCACTTTTGTTGTCTGGGGGTGATGGCATCTTTAGAGAACCTGAGAAAATTGAGATTACAGTCAAGTCCTGGGGAAATTAGTCATAACATTTGTTGTCCAGTCTCTGTGCAATGGGCAAGTGTAAAGCTTGTCCTATCTAGAATAGTCTCAGTCAACAGCCTTAAAGCTGTTTGGAATACAAAACTCTGTGGAAACTGCAACAGAAACACTCTGAGGAGCTATATCACCTGGGTCACCTGTTTTCATTGACATCTGGTCCCCTTACTCTGAAAACACAATCTTTCAAAGGTGACATACATATCCTCACTGACATAAATATGGAGTGTGTATTGTACACAAGCCAGTCAAAGATGATTTTTTTTTTGTTTTATGTTTGAGTGGGTAAAATATGTGTCACCTGTCTCATACTTTTTCTAGGTCTGTAGCCAGGATTTTCAAAGAGTATTTCTCTATCAAACCTGATCTCTACCAACTTTGAAAGAATCCACAGCCTTTCATTTTCTGTGGAAACAAAAGTATAACCTCTTTCTCAAAGCAATACAGTTTCTGAATTCTATTTTAAAGTAAAGGCACTCCTAAAGTATCTAGACTCTTTAAATTTCAGAAGTCCCTCCTACAATCCCCTGTCTCTCAGTAGCTGTCATTTATTCATCAGCAGTTAAATGACTCAAAGTCAACAAGACACCATATAGGATCCAGAATCTCCTTATATTTTGCATCTTTACATGACTTATTCATTAGATAACATTTTATTCTTTCTTTAAAGACTTTATCTTATTATTTATAAACTATTTTTTCTATGACTATCTATAGCTATTTTCTTTTTTAAGATGATGCACATTTTATCTTTTTATTTATTTATTTTTATAGAATAAAGTCTTTTTTGAAATCCATGTATGTATGCCCTTGTTTCTACTCCCTTCCCCCTCCTGACCCTTCCTGGTCAGCTTTCAGCCTCCCTCCTCCGATTCCCCCATCCCCTCCCTAGAAAGGGCAAGAGGTCCCAAGGTGGATTAGCCCACAGTCTGAACCCTCCCCTTGAGGTTCCACATATTGCCCATGTCAGTGGACAGTTGCCTAAGCTTGGAGGGCTTAGTTCCTTTTCCTGATGGTTCCCAGGTGGCTGTTCTTGATTCAGTGAGCTCCCCAGAGCTCCAGCCAGCCATCACTGAGAATTTTCCTCATAGTCCCTATCCCCTTGCTCTCCCCTGCAATCAGCTGGACAGGGGACTCAGCCCAGTGCTTAGCTATTCATTGTTGAATATAAGTTTTGTGATGGCACTTAGAGTGGTTATTCATTTGATTATGGGAGAAGTCCACACTGTAACCTATTTAGATAATTTTTCCATCTGAATCTATATTAACTGAGCACCTGCTGCATTCTCTGACACATGAGACAAATCTTAACTGTCATGTCAGCCACTTCATGACTCAGCTTAGCACATGAAGCTGGCATATGACCCTGGGGCTGGCTCCAGCCCACAGGCAGCAGCCAGTCACTACACCTCTGTATGCTGAGGACCATCCTGCTTCAGAGACTGCAGGACTAGGAAGTCACATCTGGCTCCTTGTCAAGAACTTTTCTTGGCTTTCTTGGGCTCTGTGTTTTAATATCCAAGACCCTATATTGCACACCATATGTAGCAAGTCTTTTTCTGTGCTGCCAGCTCCCAAATAATGATATGAAGACTTCTTATTAATTATGAAAGCTTGGCCTTAGCTTACATTTGTCCTGGTAGCTCTTATAACTTAATCTACATGCTGCCACATGGCTTGTAGCTTTTACCTCCTCCCCAACATGTCCTGCTTCCTCTGTGTCCAGTTAGCAATTCCTTCTCCTTCTACTCTGAGTTCTCTCTGTCTCCAGAAGTCTTGCCTAACTTATTCTTGCCTAGCTATTGGCCATGTAGCTCTTTATTAAACCAGTACAGTGACACAGTGTAAAAAAATATTTCTCAATAGAACTGAAATTACAAGCAGTTGTAAGTCATTTTATGTGGGTTCTTAGAAGCAAGTTTGGTCCTCTGAAAGAACATCAAGTGCTTTTAACTAGTGAGCCATATCTCCAAGCCCCTGTACATTATTCTACACGCAATGTGGCAACTGTGCACATGAGTATCAAGCACATACTTGAAGGCAGAACTGTTGGTCTAAAGAGTGGTGACTTTTAATCTTTTTAATCTGCTCACGGTGATACATGGAGGTGCATACCCATAACAGAGCTGTAGTCTAGACTATGTCATTTTGGAGATTATAAGAAAACATGAGTTATGTTGACTGGAAAATGAGTGTGTGCATCTTTTCCTAAGTTTCCTGTCCCTTTGACTTTCCTATCAGGACTTGGTTCTGAAATCCTCTCTCTTGTCGATTGATCTGCTCCAAGGTCCTGGATTAGCATTCCCACCCCTCTGCATGTTACATGGGTGTGTTGTGTTCTGGTCTTTTTTTTATTTATTTATTTATTAGTTTGTTTGTTTTTATGGCGGAAAAAGTATATTTAGAATTAGCGAGATGGACTGAGTTTAGATGATCCCAATTTTGTTGGCGACATCCAGAGCATCATAATCTGGCTAACATATGCCTTCTTTTCTGCATCAGGCCTTATGAGGGTGTTGACTTTGGCCACATCTATGTCATAGAGTTTCTACACAGCCTGTTTGATCTGGTGCTTGTTGGCCTTGACATCCACGATGAACACAAGTGTGTTGTTGTCTTCTATCTTCTTCATGGCTGACTCAGTGGTCAGGGGGAACTTGATGATGGCATAGTGGTCAAGCTTGTTTCTCCTGATCGTGCTCTTTCGAGGGTATTTGGGCTGCCTCCTGAGCCTAAGGGTCTTGGGCCGCCGGAAGGTGGGTGACATGTGGATCTTCTTTTTCTTGTGGCTGTGGACACCTTTCAGCACTGCTTTGTTGGCTTTCAAGGCCTTCGCTTTGGCTTCAGCTTTGGGAGGGGCAGGAGCTTCCTTCTTCACTTTTGGTGCCATCTTGGTGAAAAGCTGGTCTTTTGTTTTTATGACACAAATATTTTATGTTTGATGTAGTGGGGTTTTCATTCATTCTTTCTACCTAAACTTTCCTTTTGCCTGTTTGGTCTGAGTTTCTAATGTTATCATTTCATATGTTTGTCTGTTCTGTATTTTGAATAAACCTTTAAAATTATACATTGGGGAGATGACTCAGTGCAAAAGATGCTTGCTGTGCAAGCCTATGGACCTGAGACAAGATTTCCAGAGCACACATAAACATGTCAGCATGCATCTATAACACCAGAACTCAGGAGACAGAAACAGGTAGATACCTGGTGCTCTCTGCTTCGAGACTACCTAATCAATAAGCTTTGGATTTCATGGGAGACCCTGACTCAAAGGATATGTTGAGAGTAATAGAAAAAAACAACTGATTCAACTTCTGTGATTTACACCTATGCCTGCTTATTTGTGTGTGCATACACACACACACACACACACACACACATACTTTTAAAAAGTTTTTCATGTTTATAATTTAATTGCCACAAATGTTTTTATGTGCATGTTTTGAGAATGCAATCTGATTTTTACTCTTCTTCATGTGGGGAGCAGGTTATACCAACCCTACTATCTGCATGTTCTCCATGATTCCATGCTGCTTATCTGATTGTGAAAACCAGTGTGTAGGAGGCTCAGGTCAGGCTCGGGCTCAGTTCAGTCATGTGTTCTCAAATTTTTCAGATATTCTACTGTTCCAGTTTTCCTGGCTTTATTAAGCAGGCATAGGTGTAAATCACATCAGTATTAAATAATAGTATCAATGTTCTTTTTACTTTTTGTTATGTAAAGTATCTTTATGAAAGTTTGACTATATACTATGGATTTCTAATGTATGCTTTTAACTATTAAGTTTAAGATACTTTTTATTTGAATATTGAGATTTCATACTTACAAAATTATATTGTTAATTCATGCATACATTACTTTAGTGCTACTATAAAAGCTTTATATTTTACTGTGAAACATCTTCCACTTATTTCAGTAGGTTTTTATTCTAGGTATAATATCATTGACTATATGTTTTTGTGAGTAGGTTTTCCCCTATTGCTTTTCCTAATCAGTGATTAAGAATTTAATGACAGAGTGAAATGATGGTTCAGTAGTAGAAAGGTTAGCTACCCACACATGGGGACATCAGTTTGGATCCCTGGCACCCATGGAGGAACTCAGAGTGGTGACACATGGCTATACTCCCTACAGTGGGGGGCAGTGTCAGGAGGGTTGTTAGAGTTCAGTGGCCAGACATTCTAAACAAGTCATTAAATTACTGGCTCAGTGAGAGACTCTGTCTCCAAAAACTAAGGTGGATTGGGACTGTAGAGATGGCTTAGGGCTTAACAGAACTGGTTGTCCTTCAGAAGACCCAGGTTCAGGTCCCAACACCCACATGGCAGCTTATAACTGTGTGAAGCTCCAGTTCTAGGGGATCCAACACCTTCTGTGGTCTCTATAGGCAGCACACACATATGGTGCACCTGTGCAGGCAAAACACCCATAGGCATAAAATAAAAATTAAGAAATAAACAAACATACAGCAGAGAGTGATAGCAGATTCCCTTTATCAACTTATAGCCTCCATATGTACCTTCTTCACATGCATACACCACGCATGTGCAGACACACACCCCACAGAGAGACAGACACAAACACAGTTTGATGATAAAAATAAATATCATATGAACATTATATTTTACACTGATATTATAAAAATTACTGCAATGAATATTATTGCTCATTTTAATAGTTTAGCAGTTATTTTGGACTTCTCACGTAACTCGTATTGTTTAGTAATTACTCACCAAATTTCACAACTAGTTTGTAAGTAAAGCTATGTGATTTTCTTCATCTTTACATATTACTTTTTTTCATCTTATTACTTTAGTAAGAGCTTTAGAACATTCAATTTCTACATTTTAGAAATTATAACATAAATAGTATTGTTTATGATTTAAAGTATAAAAATTACACAGCATGCTGTAGGATATTATGGAATAATCTTTTTGTAGACTGTAAAGATATATCTTTATCAAGACATCTTCTGATTAGTTTAATAAAGAGCTAAATAGCCCATAGCTAGGCAGAAGGCATAAGCAGGACTTTCAGGTACAAAGAGGATTCTGGGAAGAAGAGAGGCAGAAAAGCCAGCCAGACATGAAATAAGTCAGACACACAACATGGGATAAAGATAAAAGCCACATAGTAGAATATAGATTAATAAAAATATTGGTTAACTTAAGTTATGAACTCTAGTTAGAAACAAGCCTAAGCTATAGGCCAAGCTTTCATAATTAATAAGAAGTCTCCATGTCATTATTTGAGAGCTGGTGGGCCAGAAAATGACTCATTACAGTAGGATTTTAATAAACACATTTTTATCACATCGAAGAAAAAGTTTTTAAAAATTAGTTTATTACTATATCTTGATTGCTTTTTATTTTCTATTAGTTTAGGAAAATTACAAAGAAATTATCAAGAGAAATTTAATTTTTTTTTTTTAGAAATCTATTTTTATTGCCTGTGCTTATAGGCTCCTATCAGAAATAATTGCTTATACAAATGCCTTTAAGTGTTTCTCTTATGACGTCTTTAGTGGTTTCAATTTTTATTTTTTCTTAGGTTTCTGGTCAGTCCTTAGCTTCATACAAAAGAGGGAGAAAGATGACGAATTCAGTGGTCCTGACTCTGGGAATCTATATTTCTGTCCCATCCTATAATGTACGTTCTTTGCAGCATGCTTGGGAGTCAGTCAGCTGTAGAAGCACAGGTTTGTTTCTGGCCTATCTGTTCTGTTCTGTTCTGGACCACTGTTATTTCCTGCCAGTGTCATGTTCTGCTCCCTATGCTTTGAAATCCAGCACTTTGAGGCCTCCAGCTTTGATCTTCCTTGTCCCAAGAGCCTGGCTATTTCAAGTCCTCTGTGTCTTTTCATTGCTCTACTTATATGAAAATTATGAGTGATATTTTAGTATGAATTGCATTGATGTATTGAATCCACAGATCATGCATAAACAATTCAACTTTAATTCTTCTAGTCCCTGGACATAGAAGGTCTTTCCATTCTGAGGTTTTCTTCTGTCTTGTTGATAAGTGTTTTATAGGTTTGGTTCATTTATTATTTAACATATGATAGTTTTGTAACTATGATAAATGGGTGACTTTCATGGTTTCTCAGCAAATTTTAAGTTATTATATGTATGTGTAGAAAAGCAATGAATTTTGTATGCTGATCTTGTACTCTGTTTTATTCATCAGTTGGTTCAACCATTAATAGCTGGTGTCCTTCTCTAAGACCGCAGTCCTCAAAAATCCCTCTGGTCTCCACCCATGCTGCAGGAACCTGTGTAGTATCCTTGGGCTGTAGTCAATTTGATTCAAAAATCAGAGTTTTTCATTCCCTTCTCATCCAATGGTAAATGTGTGGTAGTATATTGCAGATACCCTTAAAGGAGCTTGGAGCTTATCTTATGTAGATTTTAAAAGACTTTCTTTCTCTTTTGCCTCTTATAGTTTGAATGTAAGAATACATGGTAGACATCTTTTCTAGTCAAGCATCCGTAGATCCTATTGACATCCTGTACATGGATACCTATGTCTTCCCCAAGATTAGGGAAAATGTCTGCATTTGTTCAATTACATTAAGTAGGTTTATATTCCCTTCACTTTGCTTTTCCTCTTTTTAGGTTGTCAAAAAAAGGTAGATATTTGTTCATTTGGTCAGGTCTCAAAGTTCTTAGAGACTCTATTCCTTATGTCTTTCTTCTGTTTTTCATTTTGTCAACTTTTGTTTCCAAAAAGCTTTCTTTAAAGTTAGATATCCTTGCTTCTCTTTATCCAGTCTTATTTTGACAGTTTTAAATACCTATCTACTTGCAGGCATACACACACACACACACACACACACACACACACATACATACACACATACACATACACACACATACATACACATACATACATACATACATACGTACACACACATACACATGCATATACATACACACACACATTGTTTATTTGACTTACTGAATATCTTGTTTCTAAGTTTCTGTGTAATCCCTTTTCTCTCTTGGCTGATTTCTTGTTCGTATTGCATTATCATTTTAATTTATAAAATGCTTTTTTTTATTAAATCCCACTGATACTTCTATAATAACTTTAAATAAAATATCACATATTTTATCAACATAAATGTATGTGACCTGGTGTTAGAAAACTGTTATGTTCTTCTGAAGGCAAATAGTTTTTGTTTTCTTCACATTTCTTTTGCTTTTATGTTATAATCTGTCTTCTGTTTTGTCAGTTTTATTCACATTTTAAAAATTACAACTTTTAGGTTTACTTATCTTTTTCCATCTTCTTTTTAGTCTCTGATTCATTTTTTCTGATCTATCACTTAGTATTTTTTTCTGATAACTATGGGATTAGTTGTATTTTTTGTTTCTTTAAAATATAAAATTAGACCATTGTGGGTTTTTCTTACTTATTAGCATAGTCATTTGTGCCTGTAAATTCTGGGTTTTTTTCCTGCATTCTTTATGTATTTCTGTATAGTATCTAATTCTTTTTGGCTTGGAATGTTTTAAGATTCCCTGTATGACTTATTCATTGGCCCATCAGTTACTCAGAAATATGTTATTTAATTTCATGTATTTGTAAATTTTCTAAAGTTCTTCCTGTCACTGATCTCTGATTTCATGAACTGTGGTCAAACTTTAATGTTTAAATTTATTAATATTTGTTTTGTGACCCAATATATAATACATTGGAGAATATTCTATTTATATGCAAGGAGAATATGTATGCCTTTCTGTTGGGTGGAATGTTATGTCATTTCACTGTTTGCAGCAGTATCATTATCAAATTAATGCAACATAGAAAATACAAAAAGAACACAAGACATATTCTATCCCAATTGATTGTTAATCTGGTGATATTTCTTTCGAGCCTGTCTGTGTACAATTTTTTCCTTTAATAGTTACTGCTTTGCTGGCATGACTTACTCTGTTGTTTTACATGTCATAAACATTTTCTACCTGTTGTACACTGTTTGAATGTAGTGAATTAATAGTTATATTTTTATATATGTCAAAGAACATAATTTTCAATGCATACCTTGATATTCCATCATGTGTACTTTCCCTATTATTTGTTGTAATAATGGATTACTTGATATCTACACAAGAGTTATATTTTAGTATTTAAAAACACATGACTTACTAAGTTCTGTCATCTCATAGTACCACAAATGAAAATAATCTAAAACATCTGACATTGTCTCCAAGCTCTGCAAACTGGCAGCCTGAGGTGGAGATGCTGACAGGGACCTACATCCTCTGCAGATGCTAACAGAGGACCCTCTGCCTCTCAAGGGTTCTAGCAGTGGCTTGGGATGTGCCAACATAACTCTACACATGTTTTCATAATGCAAGGTCTGTGGGTCTGCATCTCCACTTTCTTCTTTTTGATAGGAACAAGATTAGGACTCTTCTCTGCCTTAATAAACCATATCTGAAATGACTCAGATTCCATAGGTAGCCACATTCCAAGGTCTTTGTGTTCAGAACTTTGCAAAAACATCTAGGTAGACAAGTTCATTCACAACAAAAATTTCCTTAGCATTAATGTACAAAACTGGAATAGCCTGTCCAAACATCACTAACAGGTTGACAAAAAGTTAATCTTAATTTTATTATAATTTTTACTCTCATAAATTATGCATGCTACTGTCTGAAGGATGATATTCTCAATACCCTTGAAAATTAATTTTAATATTATTAAAATTAATCTTTATTTTATTTCATGTTAATTTGCAATCATCATTAGGCATAGTTTTAATAAACTGGATAATTTTCACACTTAATTACCATTGTTGCATTTTAATTTTTGAATTGTCTTTATCTCAGTTTTTAATATCTAATTTTTCTTTGTATCTAATTTTTCTTCTTTTAATTGTTTTATATTTAATTCTGTGGAGTACATAAACTTTGTGGAATATGTATGAAGATTAAAATAAATATTATAGATATATGATGCATTGTTGAGCACTATTCACTTGTACATAATTCTTCTTATGAAAATGAGGCTCTTCTTAGTCATTAATTCTTTCATATCAGGTTATATTTGTGTCTCACTCCTCATCTATTTTTTTCCATGATTATACTGTTTCAGGTTTGATACATTCTTAATATTTTTATGTCACCTGAATTTTTCTTTTAAAAAGTCAAAGATGTGGACTAGAGAGATAGCCCAGCAACTGAAAGCATTTGTTGCTCTAACAAAGGGGCCCAAATTTGACTCCTGTGTCAGAAGACTGTCAAATAACGTGTAATTTTACCAAGTGAATGAAGTTTCTAGAACACAGAATCCACTTCAGACAGGTTTGGGAGAACAGTAAGCTGTTATCAGGATGAGGAGTATGGAGGTTTGAGGAAGGAGGATGCAAAGGTTCCAAAGACTGTGACATGGAATGGGCTTTGTGTGTTTTATCTGAAGATTAGCTTGTAGAAGACAAAAGAGTCAGAAAACTGCAGTAACTTGGGATGAAACTGCCACGGGTACACTGAGTATCATTGGTCGGGTGTGAAAAGTAGGGGGAACTGACCATATCTGCACTTTAGAAAGGTTTTTGTGAAGAGAGGGTGTAATAGAAAGAAAGCAAAGCATTGAAAAGAACAAAAAGGGTCCATTAGTAGTAAATAAGTGATGAATGAATGAATGAATGAATGAATGAATGAATGAACAAATGAACAGTGAATGGACCAGATAAACAGTAGCCCAATGAATGGACCAGATTGACAGCAGCATAGTAGCAATGTCCTTGGAAGTGATTTACTCAGTTGGATAGTTAACATGGAAGACAGATATCAATGGAAAACACCTAACATAAATTATTCATTCAAAACATCGAATATGTAAATTTCATCTCTTATTTTTCAAAGCTAACTATTGGTATTATGTGAGTAATAACTTTTTATTTTGTCTATTCACTAGTTGATTTCTTTGTCCACTTATTAATGCTTGGAATTTCACAGTGCTTATATTTTACTTTGTTAGGAGGCTATAAAATCATAAATCCTAAAATAATAACAATTTTGTAACTTAACTTCTAATGTTTATGTTATTTATTTACATATTTGGTACCTATTGGCCAGAACATTTAGAGATAAGCTAAACTTATAGCAAGGACTTTTGTTTTGTGCTTGATGATGAAAGTGGGCTAATGTCTCCATCATAAATAAATGATTTTAGTATCATTAAACTTTAGAAGGACACAGTCCAATTCTATTTTAAAGCAGTTTCTAAGAATTATATAGGAACTTTTAGCAAATAACCTTTAGTTTTTATTAAAGTTCTGTGCAAACTGTCTGACTAATAGACGTGTGATCAATTGATATGCCACATTACATTAGTCATTCCGTGATTCTGAGTCATCTGTGGGATTAAAACCATTTCAGGTAGGATATTTTATTCTTTTAAAATTATACTTGATTTTATTTGCTATAGTTTATGCAATATCTAAAAATATTTATGCCACAAGTAAGCTTATTTTATTACTTATTCAAATATTTAATTTTATTTTACATTTAAGGATAATTCTGAGATGCTATAAAATCTATGTAAAATATCTAGTTATAGGAATCAATCTGTACTTAATGAATCAAAAATGCATATATTTCTCGACTGTCATCAGGAAGTAGGTTGTTAAGCTGTGTGACTTTGGCGACATTATAATTCTGAGGTTCATTCGTATTTAAAAGTGGAGGTGGAATGACAATTCTAATGTGACTCCAGCTCGGGTACCTGCCAGTTTGTGTACAGACCCCAGTCTTAGCACATAAGCAAAACTACATACATTTTAGAGCAATACTCCTTATAAGACCCAGATGACTGTATCATGGTCTTAGAAGATTCAGATTGGACTGTGAAAACAGCAACTAAATAACCCCCCTTGAGAGCTCACAGGACTATATGGCTCATCTACTTGGTCCCATGATCAGCTGAACTGAAATATATAAGCCCTGAGTTAGCCCAAATTGTACTGGAAGGCTGTAGATCCATCAGGCTTGTGGTTTTGTTGGTTGACCTAGAACTCTGATTCTCCAAAGCACCATGTGGAGGACCAGAGGCCACATATTAGCTTTGTGATCAGAAGTTATTTAATTTTTGCAGATGCCAGTCTTGATATTTGTAAGAGAGACTCTTTTCAATTTAACTCGTTAACCCTAGATGAATACTTTTTGATAAAACTAATCTCTATAGTCATTATTTGTCAATAACTGCTAGTGTATAGCTTGAATTGGGCCAGTATTTGTTCTTTCAACCATGTGTGAACCATTAGCATGTGTGACCTCATTAGATTTGGGTTCAGACTCTAGAGAGTATGGTGGCTAGATCAAGGCACGTGGTAAGTGGCAGAGTCTTGGTTGGACCTCTGATTCTTTAACTATCTTTATTGTAGGACATATTGCCCTTCACTAAATCTAGAATTTATCCTTGTTGCTTCTTGCATGTTCTGCTAGAATTACAGCTATTTACATTATGAGCTTCAGTGATCCCACACTCCCTTGGGGTTCAGCCTGGAATGGTTCACTTATAGTTTTTAATAGTTTGAATGACTCGATTCATGTGTATGTTCAGTAGTTGTTGGAAAATTCCATCTAACATTTATCCCTTCTTCTCCCGATTCTCTTCCAGATAGCAGCTCTGTGGATGAAAAGGTTTTTAATCATACTTTTTCTCTTCCCTCCTGACGGATCTTGTCTTTTGTACCTGTTTGTTTGTGACCTGTTAGCCTTGTTTTGGTTTCTCTGCTGAGTTGTGGAAAATGCATGTCTTCCTGGCTTTCCATTCCTTGTCCTTAAGTATCCCCAGTGTGTCGCATTTATGAAGGGGTTACACTTTGCCAGCTGCGCTTATGTAGCTTATATTTGCCAACCCAGGGGTCTGCTACGGTCAAACATAGCACCTGCTCTTAAGTCTGGCTAAGCCCAGTCCTTCCTGGCTGATTCATGGTCTCCCCTGCAACCTATCAAGTTTTAAGGGCAAAGAGTACTTGGAATATGATGCACTTCCAATGCTTTTGTTTAAACGCAGCTAATCTCAAAACCTCCCCACACAAAACACAGCTTTGACTTGGAGCTGACCCTGCTTAGCATCCTAGCATTCATCATTGTAGGTGCTCCGTGTGTAGTGCAGCCGGCCTGTGTCCCCCCGCAGTCTGCCATTTGTAGCTGTACCATGCTAAACACTTGTTTTGTTTTCTTGTGATTCCTTTAAGGCTCGAATAGTAAGTGGCAACGATTTGGATGCTTCCAAATTCTCCGCACTCCAGGTGTTCAGTGGGTAAGTCTGAATCTCTCATTTCACACACCAGTAGCATGTGGCTGTCTTTCCAATATAGATTTTTAAAGGAAGGGTGTCTGCATGATGATGTCAGTGGTATTCAGCCTTGCTGTTTGTTTCATTTTTTGTTTTAACAGTGAATCCTAATTAACAGTACACTACAAGTTAATGGCAAAAAATTCTCATCTGAAAATACATGTGTAAATCCATGGAGACATATGGATAAAAGAGAGAACCATGGTAGATCCTAACATTATTATTCATAAACACAGCCATGTCATTGTACCACTGTTGATATCTGAGCAGCCTTTTTCTCTGCTTCTTTGCATGTTACCTATGAATAAATATTTTTGCATATAATTAACTTGATAGATATCATTATTATTTTTCATCCAACATAGAATTGCATGAATGGAGCTTGCAAGTGTTTAACATTTAATTATAAATATTCATATAAGAATTGTCATCTTTGAAGCCCCAAATTTCACATTATTCTGTGTATGTATTCTCTGCTCTTTTCCTGTGCATGTGACTTCATGTCTATTTCTGTAATATTAGTACTTTGTTATTGTCATCACTTCAGATTTTAACACAACTCAAGTTATTCTACATGTGAGTAAATAAGATCTAAGTAAATACTGCCTTGTACTGAACAGTTAGAATTCTTTCATGTATGACTAGCTCAACCCTCACAGAGGCCTGGGGGGTAAGTACTATTCTGACATTCATTTTACAAGTGAGGACATCGATGTGTAAAGCACCCGAGGTTTTCCTTAATGAAGAAAACAGCAATGTCAATATTTAAACTCAAATAATTGAATTCAAAAGTCTTTGTGCTCAACCCTGTTCTGGGTCACCTTGGAGCTTGTAGGATTTTCTTTTTCATTTAGCCTTGTGCCTTGCAAAACATTAAACTTCATTAATTCTAGATTAAGTACATATTTCAAAACATGTATATAACAGTACTAATAATTTCTCCTATGGTAGTCTCAAAATTGCTTTAAGTGTTTTATCATAAATGCTCAATACAAACATTATATTAGTTATATTTTCCCCTGTAAAATATTCTTTTTTAGTATAAAACTTTTTGAGACGTTCATGCATGAGCACTGTATTTATATCATGTCCACTTATCTCCTCCTCCAACTCTTCCTGTGACCCCCCCAATTACCTCTCAAAGTCACTACCTCTGCATAAAGACTCAACTTACTAAATTTATTTAGTGTTGCTCATATGTATATGTGCTTAAGGATGAGCATTTAGGATTGGATGACCTAGTAAAGGACTCACCCCTAGAGAAAACTGATTTCCCCCTCTCAGCCCTTGGCTGCCTGCATCTCTTCATTGAGAAGTGAGGTCTTGTGAAATTTAACCTGCCAATTGAACTGGTATGGTCATTGTTCAGGTATAGTTAGAGTTTTGAGTATAATGTTTGAACCAAAATTTAGACATAGCTTATGTAACTATATACATGTATGCATATGTTTATATACCTATGAACACATTAGGTGTTATATATGTTCAAGTTTTAATATATTTTTCTACAAATATAAGAAAAGCAAAAATTTTATACAGACTTTGAAGTTTTTTAAGTATCAGTTTCATAGTATGCTCTTTTATAATACTCTCATTTCCTTAACTAATGTTGTAGAATATTATTTTAATGTGTGTTACTTTTGTTTATATTGCACTTTCTATCTCTGTGAAGTTGTGTTACGGTGCCTGTCTAAAATACCTTTTGGCCTAATAAAGAGCTGAAAGGCCAATAGTGAGGCAGGAGAAATAACAGGTGGGGCTGGTAGGCAGAGAAAATAAATAAATAGAAGACATCTAGGAAGAAAAGGAGAGAAGCAATAAGGATCAAAGAAGACGACACCAGGGGCCAGCCACCCAGTCACCCAGCCACCCAGCCACCCAGCCACCCAGCCACCCAGCCACCCAGTCACCCAGCCACCCAGTCACCCAGCCACCCAGCCACCCAGTCACCCAGCCACCCAGTCACCCAGCCACCCAGCCACCCAGCCAGCCAAGGAGTAGGTGTGAGAGTAAGTTTACAGAAGAAAAGAAAAAGCTCAGAAGTAGATGGAATAATTTAAAGTTAAAACAAAACAAAATAAAAAGCTTGCAAGAAACAAGGCAAGCTAAGTTTGTGCATTTATAATTAAGAGTTAGCCTTTGTGTGTAATTTACTTGGGAGCTGGATGGTGTAAAGCACAAATTCTAGTTGGTATTAATGAACACTCAGAGCTAGATATTGGGGAAAAGCTGGAATATCAGAGAGAGGAAACAGACCACAGTCAAATCTCACCCAGCCAACTTCTCAGGGTAAAAGCTATCTTCAAGAGTCCTCAGCCTAACTTGTTACTTCTATAGAATACCACATTGTCTGCCTTTGCGTGCCTTAAATATCTTCTTTGCCCAGTTGTTTTACTTCTGGGTTCAACTCTGCATCATAATCCTAGAGTTAGGATTAAAGGTGTGAGCTACTACTGTTTGGTAGTTAGACCTTGAACTCACACAAACACAGAAAGATGTCTGTGTCTGGAGTTATGGGATTAAAGGCATAGGTCACCACTCAGGTCATTTCTGTTCTGGGATCAAAGGCATGAGTTACCACTTTTGGACTCTTTGGCTTGACTGTGGGTGGATCTGTTCTCTTATATCCTAGACTGATTTTATTAAACATAAAATATATCATCACAGTGGTGGGGCCCCCCCAAAAAGTAAAAAACAACCAACAACATAATGCTTTTTGTTAAATACATTTACATACTAGTTACTTTAAACTGAGATTTCAAACTTAACCCTTTATAAATTTATATATATAATTTATAACTTTTATTTTAATTTTTAAAAAATATATTAAATAGGTATTTTGTTATATATATACATATACACACACATATATACATATATATGTATATTAGCTTTAACCTGTTGCTATGATGAATTATAGCAACCTAAAAGTGAAAGGATGTATTTCAGCTCATAGTTCTGGGTTACAGCCAGTCACTTGGGGGAAGTCACAGCAGAGCAGCAAGAGCCAACAGCTGGTCTATCACATTGCATCCACAGGGAAGCCTAGGATCTCAAGCCTAGGGAGTGATGCTGCCCACAGTGAGCAGGTCTTCCCACATCAATCATGTAATAAAAAAAAATACTTTAAATATTCTCAGAGGCTCTGCTGCTGTGTGCTTACAAGTATGTCAATTGAAAATTAACATCATCACCTCAGTGTGTGTTATATTCTTAAATAAGTGATGAGTGGCTGATATTTCTAATGTTAAGAGTACTATGGAATATCCATAAGACATTCATGGGTAATCTATAACCTTAATATGTAACTGTTTTTCACTGTCCTATAAAAGCTATTTCTTTCTTTACTAAAAACTTGCAGCAAATTAAATAACAGGGCCAATTTCAAAAATAATTTAAGCTGAATTCTAGTTTGATTGTGAAGATGTGATGTGGCATGATGCCATGACACTGGGTGAGGATGTGATGTGGCATAGTGCCATGACACTCAGTGAGGATTTGATGTGGCATAGTTCTATGACACTCAGTGAGGACGTGATGTGACATGGAGCCATGACACTTAGTGAGGATGTGATGTGGCATGGTGTCATGATACTTAGTGAGCATGTGATATGGCATGGTGCCATAACATTAGGACATGAGTCACAGTGCACATCACAAACTCCTTGCTTCCCTAATTCATGTTGGAACATGGTTCTTTATTTAATATTGTGACAGCAACAGAGTTTTGCACTCACATTTTTATTAATGTGCTACATGTAAATTTCTAATTGTGGTTGGGGCTATGAGTTCAATATGTATATATGTGTGTATATGTATAATGCATGGAGGTCAGGGGTTGATGCCCAGTGTTCTTCAATGTATTTGTTGAGGTAAAATCTATCACTGAGCCCAGAGATTATTGACTCTATAAGACTGGCCGGCCAGTAAGACTACCTGCCTGTTTCTGTCTCCTTAACACTGGGCACACTGCTATGCTTTGCCTGGCATTTTACTTGGATACTGGGAATATAAAATCAGGTCCTCATAGATAATCAGAATGAATCCTCCCCTGCCTCCTCTTCCTCTTCTTCTCCCTCTCTCTCTGTCTCTCTCTCTCCCTCCCTCCCTCTCTCCTCTCCCTCTCCGTGTGTGTGTGTGTGTGTGTGTGTGTGTGTGTGTGTGTGTGTGTGTGAATGAGAGAGAGACAGAGGTAGCTTGCATCACTATGGATATATATGTGTTGTAATAGGCTTCTTGCCTGGACTTTCTGGCCTAGCCCCAAGGTTTTGACCCACACTCAGCCCCACTTAACCTCAAATAATCACACACAGGCTTATAATATTTTTATGCTGATTGGCCTAGGGCCCAGGCATATAACTTGCTAACTCAACCCATCTTGTTCAGCCATGCAACTCAGTACCTTTTCTCAGAGCAGCATTTCAACTTCTTTCCTCTGTGTTGTCTCCTGGAATCTCTGCCGCATCTGTGTCTGGTGTCTGTTCTGCTCTAAGATTTTGCTAGTCTGGTAGCTCTACCCACACTTCCAGTCTGCCTTCAGCCAATTAGCTTTTTATTAAACCCATAGGCAGAACAATTATTTAAAATGTAACACATAATCCACTACATATATAACTAATGTATTTATATCTTTTTAATATGGTTGCTACTGACCTCTGCCTTTTTGAAGGGGAATGAAAGAAACGAAATAAAACTTGAGAGATAGAGACAAACTGAGAGAGAGTGAGAGAGAAAGAGAGAGAGAGAGATTTGTTTCTGCCTGGATGCTTATTTCCTTTTGAAAAAGATCCCGGAGAGTGCTCTTTTACAAACATTTGCTCACTTTACCTTGCTTGAAATCAGTTGACATCTTTCCAGACACCAGCAGTGTGGCTGCCATACCTCTTCATTACTCATGTTCCTACCTTCACAAGTAGGGAGATTTTGCTCCTTTAGGGCTGTATGCCTTGTCTTGGAAGATGATGTTCTCACATACCTCACCATATCTACATAGACTGCGTCCATCCCCCACCCCCTCAGACCCTCACACCCCCCCCACACACACACCTGCTTTTTCCCGACTCAGTGGAAAGCAGCACACACTTTTGAAACTAGATCAGAGAGTTAATGACTCCATGTTCTGGTTTCCACTTAGTTCTCTATACTTTCTCTTTGGTGATACCAGAGAGGATGTACCAAGCTTAACTTTTATTTTCCACAGTGAAGATTCCAAGAGCCTCTGGGGGTGGGGGTGGGGGTGGGATGACCATAAAAAAAATGAGTAAAACAAAACAAACAAAAAACAGGAAAGAGAAAATGTGAAGGGAAAAAAATAGGTTGAGCTGTAAGGAGTCACATATCTCAGTGATGCTCATAGCATCTAACATTTTCGTAGTTTTATATAAAGTTTGAGCGATGTTTTTCATAAGTGTAAAGAAAAAATCCAACAGAAAGCACACAGCAGCACTTCCTTCTTTTGTCCTGAGGCTTCCCAGGAGGAGTGTCGCTGTGATAAGTAGGAAGGGGGCAGGTGTAAAAAGCCCCTGGTGCTGCCCTACCATCTGAAAAGGCAGGGGGAGGAAGAGGGATGAGACTGAGGACACCAAAGACCAGAAGGACATGTAGGGCAGAGCCACAGGGAGCTACCTCTAGAAGGGTCCTAGTTGAGCCCTGCGCTTGTATAAGTGGTCAGCAGCAGGACCTCTAAAGGTCCAGTCTTAGCTGAGATCAGTTTGTGAAAAATGCAGCCTGTTAATCTTCATCTACACAATGGAATACTACTCAGCAGTAAGAAAAAATGATATCCTAAAATTCGCAGGCAAATGGATGGATTTGGAGAATATCCTCCTGAGTGAGGTATCACAAGCTCAGAAAGATAAGCAGGGGATGTACTCACTCACTAGTGGTCTCTAAACAAACAAACAAGAAAAAAAACCAAACATGCCCAAGCGGCAAACCACAACCACTGAACAGCTTGGGATCAGAGACACCCTGGACTGACCCTTCAAACCCCACTCCAACTATAGGAACACCTGACTCACTCTTGAGGGAGGGGGGACAAAACTGGATTTGCCAAGAGTGGAGTCTGAACTAAGCATTATTGGGTCAGTGGGAACATAGGACTGTCTGCTCCCTGCCCAGGGAGGGGATGGGGAGTTGCAGAGAAGAAAAAATGACCAGATGTGGTGGGAGGAGGAAGGGACCTTGAATAAGGATATACAGGGATGGAAAAAAAATTCAGAGGGAAAGCTGAACACAAAGTAAATATATGTGTAGCAATCTTAAAAAAAAAAAGAAAGAAAGAAAGAAAAATGCAGCCTGGGGATAGATTCTATTGTGGGTTCTGGCAATGTGGTAGCTGGAGACTGCCATCAAACAACCATGCTCTTATCAAATTCTAAGAGATATCTTAGTGTCTGAATCGACCTTCTATGGGACCCAGTTGCAGCAAAACAAAGCCACTTGAGCAAATAATTGTGGATGAGGTTGTATGAGATGCTTCTCCAAATATTAGAATATTTTAATTAGAATGACATCCTTTGGAGTATCTCCTTCTTTGGATGCCTTGGGAGTTGTCAGAGAGTTCCTTGGCTGCATCAGGACCATTTCAGTGGTTCGCTGTGCCTTATTCCTAAGGTACCAGCCTTGTCTGAAGGAGAATTAAATACATCTGACAGCTTGTTCCTCTCCAGGGACTCTGCTTAGAGGCAGTCAGAATGGGTCATACCATGTGATATACTAAAACAGGCTTTCCTACAATATAACCTCTAAGAAATGAGGCTGTCCCAAACCCTGGGTAATAGGATTGCTCACCTTTATAGCAAGCATGTTGAGAAAACATCAAAATCTATGTGTGGCATGTGTCCCGGCAGACTTCAAGGGATTCCTACTGTAAGACCTAAAGTCTTTATGAGATTGTCAAAATAGAGAAGCAGATTCTCTGTACCCTGAGGACCAAGATCCCAGCAGGAAAAACCCCTGCAGGCCAGAAGCCCCAGAAAAGCCCAATGCCCTGGACACCCCCAACTACAGAACCCCAACTCAACTCTGACCCACCCCATAACCAGACAAACTCAGTAGCAACCTGAGACCCACAGATCCTATGCACTCATTGGAACAAGCGTCCTCAGCACCTGTTGGATCATAAGAGGTTCCCTGAGACCCATAGTTTCTCAGTTCCTATTGCATCTAGAGCAGTCACCTGAAACCCACAGTGTCTCAGCACCTACTGAATTAAGAGGGGTCACTGTGACACAGAATTTACTACCTCCAAGTAGGCCAAGAGCTTGGATTTGACCAAGGGGGGCTTCCTGAGACACAGACACAGCCAGAACAGATTGCACCAAAATCAACTTCCTGAGATACAGTCAAATCCTGCAATGATCTGAGGAAGCAGTGGGTAGACACCAGTGGAAGAATACATAAAACAACATAAAGAACAACATAGCACCACCAGAATCTGGTGGCTCTACAACAAGAACTGATCATGGCAATGCAGAAGAAACTGAAGGAAACAACCTTAAAAACAACTTTATGAAGATAATAGCTTTAAAGAGGACATTAAAAAACTCCCTTAAGTAGAAAATCAAACAAAAAATTGGAAGAGATCAACAAATCCCTGAAAGAAATCCAAGAAACCAAAAAAAAAAAAAAAAAAAAAAAAAAAAGGGAAAAAAAAAAAAAAAAAAAAAAAAAAAAAAAAAAAAAAAAAAAAAAAAAAAAAAAGCAATTAAATGGGTGAAGGAAACATTTCAAGATTTAAAAATTGAAATAGAGGCAATAAAGAAGACACAAACCAAGGCAATGCTGGAAACAGAAAATCTGAAGAAATGAACCAGAACTACAGATGCAAGCATAAACAACAGAATACAAGAGATGGAAGAGAGAATCTCTAGTGTGGAAGGTTCAATAGTGGAAATAGATATGACAGTCAAAATACCCACTAAAATCAAAAAAGTCATAATACACAATGTCCAGGAAAAATGGGATACCATGAAAAATCCAAACCTAAGAATAATTGGAATTGAAGAAGGAAAAGAATACCAGCTCAAAGGTAAAGAAAATATATTCAACGAAATCATAGAAGTTTCTCAATCTAAAGAAGGAAATGCCTATAAAGATACAAAAAGTTTACAAAGCACCAAATAGACTAGACTGCTTACCCTCCAAGTCTGCTTACCACATAATGATTAAGCCACTAAACCTACAGAATAAAAAATGAATACTAAGAGCTGCAAAGGGAAAAGGCCAATTTATCTACAAATGGAGACCAATCAGAATAACACCAAGATGAAGTCTCAGTCCAGAACATTTATGCCAACAACACAAGGATATCTACATATGTAAAAGACACATTACTAAAGCTCAAATCTCATATCAAACCCCACACATTAATAATGGGAGACTTCAATACCCCACTCTCACCAATGGATAGGTCTACCAGACAGAAACTTAACAGAGAAATAAGGGATCTAACAGATGTTATGACTCAAGTAGATAGGTCTTAATAGATATATAGAGAGAACTTTTCATCCAAACACAAAGGAATATACCTTTTTCTCAGCAACCCATGGAACTTTCTCTAAAATTGACCACATACTCAGTCACAAAGCAAATATCAATAGACACAAAAATGAGAATAACTCTTTGTATCTTATCAGACCACCATGAACTAGAGTTAGAGTTCAACAACAAGAAAAACAACAGAAAGCCTAAAAATTCATGAACACTGAACATTTCTCAATTGAACCACCTCTGGGTCAAGGAAGAAGTAAAGAAAGAAATTATAGACTTTCTAGAATTCAATGAAAATAAATGCACAACATACCCAAACTTATGGGACACAATGAAAGCAGTGCTAAGAGGAAAATTCATAGCACTGGATGCTTATATGAAAATCCTAGAGAAATTTCACACAAGAGACTTAACAACACAGGTGAAAACTCTAGAACAATTAGAAACAAACTCACCTAGAAGGAGTAGACAGCAGGAAATCATTCAGGGCTGAAATCAATACAATAGAAACAAAGAGAACGATACAAAGAATGGATGAATCAAAGAGTTGGTTCTTGAGAAAGGTAACAAGATAAAAAAAAAAATTGCATGATCATCTCCCTAGATGCTGAAAATGCCTTTGACAAAATCCAGCACTGAGGGGGGGGCAGGCGGCTGGAGAGATGGCTCAGAGGTTAAGAGCTCTGACTGTTCTTCCAGAGGTCCTGAGTTCAATTCCCAGCAACCACATGGTGGCTCACAACCATCTATAATGATATCTAGTACTCTTTTCTGTATACTATATACACAATAAATAAATAAATCTTTAAAAAAAAGTCCTGGGGATATCAGGAACACAGGAAAAATATCTAAACATAATAAAGGCAATGTACAGCAAGCTGACAGCCAACATCAAACTAAAAAGCTCAAAGCAATTCCACTAAAATCAAGAACAAGACAAGGCTGGCCTCTCTCCCCTTATCTATTCAATATAGTTAAGAGAACAAAAAGAGATTAAAGGGATACAAATTAGAAAAGAAGAAATCATACTATCACTATTTACAGATAGGATTGTATATATAAATGACCTCCAAAATTCTACCGGGGAACTCCTACAGCTGATAAATACCTCAGCAATGTAGCAGGGCACAAGATTAACTCAAAGAATCAAGAGTCCTCCTATACACAAATGACAAAAAGGCTGTAAAAGACATCAGGGAAACATCACCCTTTATAATAACTGACAGTAGCATCAAATATCTTGGGGTAACTCTAACTGAAGAAGTGAGGGAACTGTATGACAAGAACTTTAAGTCACTGAAGAAAAAAATTGAATAAGATAGTAGAAAATGGAAAGATCTCCCATGCTCCTGGATAGGTAGGATCAAGACAGTAAAAATGGCAATCTTACCAAAAGCAATCTACAGTCCCCATTAAAATCCCAACACATTTTTTTCACAGACTTTGAGAGAGCAATACTCAACTTCATATGGAATAACAAGAAGCCCAAGATTGCCAAAACAATCTTGTTCAATAATAAAACTTTAGGAAATATCACTATCCCTGACTTCAACTTATACTATAGAGCTACAGTAATAAAAGCAGCTTGGTACTGGCATAAAAACAGACATGTGGATCAATGAAATTGGATTGAAGGCCCCAACCTTAATCCACACACCTTTGAACATCTGATTTTTGACAAAGATACCAACAATAAAAAGACAGAGTCTTTAAAAATTGGTGCTAGCATAATTGGATGGTAGTGTGTAGAAGAATGCAAATAGATCTATATCTATCAACCTGCACAAAATACAAGACCAAGTGGATCAAAAACCACAAAATAAACCCAGTAACACTGAAAGACAGAAAAAAAAGTGGGAAATACCCTTGAACACATTAGCACAGGTGACTGTTTCCTAAATATAACACCAGTAGCACAGACACTAAGAACAGCAATTAATAAATTGGACCTCCTGAAATTGAGAAGCTTGTGAAAGGCAAAGGACATGGTCAATAAGACAGAACAACAGCCTATAGAATGGAAAATTATCTTCACTAACCCTACATCTGACAAAGAACTGATCTCTAAAATATATAGAGAACTCAAGAAACTAGAGGCCAAATACCCAAATAATCCAATTAAAATATGTGGTTCAGAGCTAAAAAGTGAATTCTCAACAGAAGAATTTTAAATGGCTGGAAGCACTTAAAGAAATACTCAACATCCTTAGCCATCAGAGAAATACAAATCAAAACTACTGTGAGATACCCTTTTGTACCTGTCAGAATGGCGAAGATCAAAAACACAGATGACAGCCTATACTAGAAGGGATGTGGAGCAAAAGAAACATTCCTCCATTACTTCTGGGAATGTAAACTTGTACAGCTACTTTGGAAATCAATATGCTGGTTCCTCAGAAATCTGGGAATAGATCTACCCAATAATCCACTATTGGGCATATACCCAAAGAGTGCACATTCTTACTGCAAGAGCATTAGCTCAATTATGTTCATAGCAGCATTATTCATAATAGTCAGAACCTGGAAACAACCTAAATGCTCCTCAACTGAAGAATGGATTAAAAAGTTGTGGTACATTAATACAATGGAATACTACTCAGCAGGAAAAAAAAAGTAGATGGGTGGACTTGGAGAGTGAGGTAACACAGGACAAGAAAGATAGGTATGGTATGTACTCACTCACAAGTGTATTTTAGACATAAAGCGAAGAATAACCAGGCTACAAACCACAACTCCCAAGCAGCTAGGTAACAGGAGGAACTTAAGAGAGACATTCATGGATCCCTCTGTGAAGGGAAAATAGAGAAGATCTCCTGAGTAAATTGGGATTATAACAGAAAGCATGCCAGGGGAGGTGGGAACAAATCATAAGAGAAGGAGATAGTTGAGTGGGAGGAGCAACAGTGAGGGAGAATAAAGAAATGGATAGAGAGAGCCACTGTGGGCTTATAAAAACAAAAACCTGGATTTAAGGAAACCTCCAAGAACTCACAAGATATCCCTACCCTAGCAATAGTGGAGAGAGTGCCTAATCAGGACTGCCCCTATAATCAAATGAATGACTACCCTAAATGTCATTATAGAACCTTCATTCAGCAATTGATGGAGGCAGAAGCAGGGATCTATAACTAAGCCCCAGGTCAAGCTTCTAGTTCAGCTGAAGAGAGAAAGGAGCAAAGAGATCAGGATCATGAGGAGGAGTCCCACAGAGAAGGCTGACTGGAGCTATTGGGGGCTCACTGACTCTAAAATAATCACTGAGGAACCTTTGTGGAAAAGAACTAAACTCTTTAAAGATGGATGACTTTCAAACAGTGTGGGCAGTTTGTGAAGCTTCTTGCAGTAGGGTCAGATTATGTTCCTGGTGCATCAACTGACATCTTGGAGCCCATTTCATACAGAGGAACACCTAACTCAGCCTTGATACTGGCATGAGGGAGTTGGACATACCTCACCTGGATATGCCAGACTGAACTAACCCACCTCCTTGGGACTCCTTGCCCTCCTTGGAGAATGGATGAGGAAAGGGGTGGGGAGAGGCTGAGGAAGGACTGGGAGGAGGAAAGGGTTGGGAGCAGTGCTAGATATGGGATAAAACTCTTTAAATAATTTGAAAGAGACAGAGAGAGAGAAGCACATTAGCCGGCCTATGGTGGCTTCATGAGTGCTAAGTGTGTCCAAGACAGGATCTAGCATGCTTCCTCACTGAGGGAAAAGTTGTAGTCATAATGTTGAAGGTTCAAGTGCAGAGTCAGAATGTGAAAGAAATAGAAAACTTCTTAAGTCATAAAAATTAAGTCATTTTTTAAAACATGGTACAGCATAAAGGTAAAGAAATATAGTTTAGAACTGGAGAGTCTTACCCCTTCTTCCTCCACTAGTCTTCCAAGATTTTCTCTGCAGAATGCTTCTCAAGATCACTGTTTCTTTAGCTCATGTGATGGCAGGTTCATGATTCTGAAATAGCATGCCTCCATTTCCTTACACCACAGGTGTTTTATGACTCCTGTTCACCATTAAAAGGATTCTTAATTCCTGTCAGGAAAGCTGCCCTGGTGAGAGAGGCAAAAAAGAAAAAGAAAAAAGAGAGAGAATAACTCTCAGAGAGGGGTGGAGCTATGTATTCTGACTTCATTTGCAAATGGTTAAAATTGGGGGAGAAAAAGAATCCCAGATTTCCAAGGCTGTTCAGCTGTTCTCATGGACACATGACTTGCAAATGCATATCAGTCAATGTTTCCGGTTGTTTCTTTGTTTTGCCATTCACCTTGATCTCAACAGCTCTGTCTTTTGTTACAGGACCTGACTTGAGTCAGGGGCACATTCATACAGCTGGGTGAATTTTTCTGAATTCCTGGCAGGCACAGATTTGACATTGCTTTTGTGTTTCATTTCCTCCATAAAGTTTAGAGAGCTGTATTGTCCTTGTATTTTCTTCCCTGCTCCTACCTTAGTCTTCCTCAACCTCTAAATGATCCATTTAACACAGAAGCTAAATTTGTTCTGATTTTCCAAGGCTCCTGGGGCTACTTCTTCTCAGATCTCATCTTCTCTCCTGTACCCAAGAACTGTTCCTTTTAGTTGGTCCTATTTCACAAATCTGGCTCTTGGATCTCACTTTCATGAATCAAAAATTTCTCTAAGCCTAAACAAGGATAGTGTCCACTGCCATGATCCCTTCTCCATTGGCCTCAAGCTAACACCACATCCTCCTGTCCTCTTCTTGAAGGTCTCCAAGGGCTTAGCAGGAGATCATCTACATAGTAAAATCTGTGACAGCTACACTAACAGGTAATGGTAGAGGGAAATAGAATTCTCATTTCCAGTTAGATCCTTTTCAGGGAATTTCTCTTCTTTCTAGAGCAAAGAGCTTGCTTTGCATTAAGACTGGATTAGAGATTGCTAACTTGAGGGAAACGTTGGGATGGAAACAGAGACCAAGTTCACAGTTCATTATTGCACAATACACTGTATGTTTAGCCTCCATTTATACTGCCGTTGACCTCAGCTAAGGCTTTCTTTTCCAGTTCATATTTCCAGTCTCTATGCTGTTGAAGATTAGTCTCCTTATATATAATCCTCTCCTACTCAGATGTACATACGAGCTCATCTTCATCTGCAATATGAAATGCTGATCCTTCTGTGTGGATATGAATAACTTTCATGATTTCTGTCTCTATTTTATGAAAAGAATGTAGTCTTCATTCTCCTGTGCTCTCATTTGCTTTTTTTTTCTGTTCATATTGCATCTATTAATTTCTAAAATTGAATAGTCATTTGAAGGAGTATAGCTTGATTCAATGATTAGAAAGAAAAACATATCAGCCAGTTCCAGACACAATGATGCCAGGCATAGAAATGGAAACTGAAAGAAATGTGTAAGGGAACAGGATTGCCGGGCTGTGCCACACACCCACAGTGCATCAGGACTGCAGCTACCCACTGACTTCCATAAAGTCGTCCAGCAGAATGGACAGATCTTATCCTAAATACCAATCAGGTTTTACCACCATAGCTAACAAAACCTATGAATGAAATTCACGGTTGCATTTATTCCCACTCATAGATATCACTAGATTTTAGATATTGGGTTTTCACAAGATGACTCCACACCCATATTAAATCTTCTAGAGAAAACCACAATCACCTTCAATTTTGTTGGCATAATCAGTATGCACAGCACTAGTTAGCTTAGATAGGGCCTGATTTTTCTTTGTCAGACGACTAACTGCCAGTCAAAAAGACACCAGGACCTTGGAATGTAGCTCATTTGGTAGAGTGTTTGCCTATCAAGCAGAGCATTGGGGTTGTTCCCTAGCATGACAGGTATCACATGAACTAGACATAAAGTACATACCTGTAATTCAAGTAACCAGAAGACTCAGAAGCTCACAGTCACCCTCAGCAACATAATGATGTTGAGGCTAGCCTGGGCTACATAAGACCCTATCTCAAACAAGCAAGCAAATAAAAATTCAACAAAAATCTCACTTTCTTGTGCTTTGTAAAAGTTATTACCTTTTGTTAACTCTCTTTTATTAGAAGATAACCTCTGTCATGTACTTTTCAAACTGTGTGCTTAGAAAAATTATGTTGATTTCAATGATGTCTGCTGTACCCCATACCACTTACAAGGCTTATTTTTCCTCGGAAAATTAAGGCCATCAGTTATTCTTCCACCTCACCATCCTGACCCCATTCAAAGATTTTCTCCCTTCAGAATCAATGTCAAAAAACCACACCTACCACTCCATCCAGTACAGGCCATGTTCTCTTTGGCTCTGGAGCATCATAGAAACACTCGCCTAACACATCAGCCTATAGAGGAGTTCATCCCTGGAAGAATTTGACTGTTAAGAAATCTCAGGAAAGTAGCAGGTATTTTAGTAATGTTTGCTGGCAATCCCAGCCCTTCCTCCAGACTGAGAAAGGAGGGTTGCAAATATGCAACCAACCCGTGCTACACAGCAAAATCCTATCCCAGAGAAATATCAGATAATAATCATAAAGAGAATATGTCTGTTGTAGGAAATTACTACTAGACACAACACATTCTTCCAGAAGCTCCTGTGTTCAACTTCCTTGGTGAACATTTACATATTTAAAACTTAAGACACAGCTTTCTGTCTTTGGCTTGCCTCACATTCATGAATAAATCTGAGAGTTTTAAATACATTCCACAGAATCCAGCTTACTCTTCTAAGACCTTCTAGACTAAAGAGCAGAAAATTCCATCTTCATGAAATCAGTATTCAAGCTCAAAAAGCATCCCTTGTGTAAGACAGAAAATGTTATATGGAGTAGTAATGACTCATGTTAGAAAATGGCTGTATTAGCTCCATTTCTGCTTTTATGATAAAATACCATGACCAATGGAACTTATAAAAGAAAGCATTTAATTGGGCTTACAGTTTCAGAGGGTTAGTGTCCATGACAGTGTAGCAAAGGCATGGTAGCAGGTGGCTGGAATGGTAGCTGAGAGCTCACATCTCATAAGCAGGAATCAGGAAGCACACTGGGGATGATGGGAGGCCTTAGAAGTCTCACAGCTTGCCCCTGTGACACACCTCTTTCAACAAGGCCATATCCTAATCCTTCCCAAACAGGTCTACCAGCCAGTGACCAAGTATTAGATGATATATGAGCCCATGGGAGGAATTATCATTCAGTCTACCACATTCCATTCCCTGCCCCCCCATCGGCTCATAGCAATATTATAATGTAAAATTTAGATAGTTCAATTTTAAACCCCTCTGTAGTTTTGCAGTCTCAAAACTTTTTAAAGTCCAAAGTCTCTTCTCGGACTTCAGGCAGTCTCCCAAAAGCCTCCTATAAAAGCAAAACTCAGAGTACATACTTCAAACATACCCTAGTTCTGAATCCTGCTGATTCATCCTAAAGTGCCATGATGAGTATAGCTAACATAAAAAATGTTAGAAGAAAAATCAATAAGGATTAATTAATAACTTTAGAGTGACTATTATGTTTTCCAAGAAAACACACAAGTAGTATGATTTTCAGTCTTATTTAATAAACATTATTATATCCCATGAAGGAAGTTAACAGATTCTTTCTGTAGCCTATGCAATAATATTACAACAAAGCTAGAAAATAATCACAGTTTGTAAAATAATATACTTCTACAGCCTTATAATATTTCACCCCTCATTTAAAGTAGCAAATTCCTCAATCCATAATACTTTCTTAAGTATTTAACAGCCTGCTGTTGGAACAGCAGGGTAATTCTCAAGACTCATTGATTCTAAATCTAAGACCAGCAGATGAAAATGCTGATTATTCTTAAGCCACCTTTACTATTTAGAAACCATAGCTATGTGACAGAGCCATTACAAAGAGGCATTTTAGACAATGATTTTAAAAAATGGTAAAATGTCTTATTCATAATTATTCTGATGATCTCCATCACTAATACTTTTTGACATGTCATAACAAGATCATACTAAAACACTATGTAGCACTTTCTTTAATTCTTGAATTAAAGAAATTCAATTTTTGAATCAGGTAAAAAATATGTTACAAATAAAATAACTGAGGCTTAGAATTATAAAGGTTCTCAAGGTGAAATAATGTCTAAATATCAGATTGAGATTTGACTTTGAACACATGATTACAGGACTTCATTGCTTTATAATTATTCCAGATTGATAGACTTTTCAAATAACTATAATCATTTTTGAATCAGTTCCACTATACATTATACTATTATATATTATATATGTATATATGTATTCTATTCTTGTGATATTTTGTCAGACAATGGGGTGGCTTCATGCCCTTGCCCAAAGAATTTAAATTTTAAAAGTAATAGGCAAGGTATATTTGGAGAGGTGTTTGAAAGTCTGAATGTCTGACTATACATAGGAAGCATGTATAGTAGCCTCTGAATTGTGTAAAGTAGTGAGTACCTACAGCTTATAAAACAATGACTGAGGTATCCTGAGAACATCGCAGTTGAACAAGTCCTTGGAGAGGAAAGTGAGAAAGAATCCAGTGAGCTTATATTCACAGCACTGTATAGGTTTCAGCAACTAGGGCAGAGTCATCTGTCAAAAGTATAAAAGATGTAATGTTTAGAGAGACACTAGTCTCCTGCAGCAGGTGCACTCAGGCATGCCAGGCATGTCTTTTGCTTTGAGGACTTTCAACACAACTCTGTCAGCCATGATAAGCATCACTGTACCTCCAGCTCATTATCTTGATGTTGTACTCAACAGTGCTAGGTAGGGAAGACCAGAGCCTGAGGTGTGTACAAACCATAACTGTTAGAAGAAAAATCCAAGTACAAATCTTTTCAGAAAGGTGACACCATCATAATCCATCCGTACAAATAAAGATGACTGCAGGTTATCTACTTGAAATAGGCAGATACAAAGCCACTGCTATAGAATCTCAGTCTTGTTGCCTGATTTGAACATCATGGGCAAAAAACTTCAGTCGCATTATATTTATTATACTATATTATATTATATTATACTCACAGAATCACTTAATGTGTTCCAGCTTCTTGTCCAGCATCCATTGGGGGGATGGGAAATCATTTTATAATAGATTGCCAAAAAAGTACAACTTTGTTCATGATGATCAAAGGTAGAACTTTTTACAGTAGACAGAACCATTTACAGTAGACAAAAGAGGGATTTTTCCAAGATGCAGAATTCTAGACATCAAACTGGAAAAATCTGGAGAATCTGGCTGCTCCAGCTGAGGACTAGGTTGGTCCTGTGAGATCTAACAAGTGTATATCTCACTAGAACCTCTCCTGAGAGAGTTGAATTGAGTATCACACTTCCCAGCTGCAGCCTTTCTTCTTGGGATCTACTGAAGACAGTGCTTGGACTCAAGCTTGAACAATTGTCTCCTAGTCTGGGTCCCTACCTGGTACATTTCCTTGGTCAGTTCTTGCTGCTGCCCTCTCCTATCTGTCCTGGGGAACTGCAGCCTAAGCAGCTGTTTCATAATCCTCATCAGGATGACCCACTTGTATGACTCTCAAAGCCAGATCCAGATCCTCCCATGGCTTAGAAAATCTGCCACTGAGCAACACATCACACTAATAGTTAACAATTTTGTGTTTGCTATCAATCCAGATGCAGTAGAACTCTACTAAACATGCTGGTTGGATAATAACCTGAGTTTTTCTAGCATCCAGAGTCTATGTACACCAGAGGAACAGATAGCACAAGCCTATTAAAAGTCTGACAAAATATTAATGTTAATGTTCATAGACTTAGAAAGAAGTCACGGGGGAGGACAATAACGTGTCACTTATCATCAAATCAACAGGTTTGTTCAGAGCACACAAGTGTAAAAGCTCTGTCCATCCTACAGGTCCTTTGGATCTGTGTAGAAGATGTGACATATGCAGCTGTCTTTCATCTTGTGCTTGTTGTATTTAACTAAGAAAGTGGTTGAGAGGGTGACATATACAATATATAGGGACTGGAAAGTAAAACCATATTGTCCTGTGGCTAGCATATGTCAAATTGCATTTTTGGGGAATAAAGATGAAATATGAGAGAGGGAGGGAGGGAGGGAAAGAGAGAGAGGGAGAGAGAGAGGGGGAGAGAGGGAGGGAGGGGAAGAGGAAGAAAGGAGAGAAAGACCACAGTTACTCCTCACCCGGTCATCTCTTCAAGCCTGTCTCCATGAATCCTCAGACCGCAAGTCTCTTTTTCCTGCCTCCTCCAGCCATAACTTTCTTTCTCTGCCCAGCTAGCTCACTTCCTGGCTCAACTTTCCTTGTGCTAGGATTAAAGGCATGTTTTTCCCAAGTCCTGGGAGCAGAAGGGTGGGATCACAAGTGCTAGGATTACAGGTGTGTGCCACCACCACTTGGCTCTGTTAGGCCTTGAACTCACAGAGATCCATAAAATTAAAGGCATGGGTCACCACTCCCCGATTTTCATGACTTGGCCTGTGGGTGGCTCTGTTCCCTGATATTTCAGACTGTTTTTTTAAAAAATTATTAAATATACAATATATCACCACAGGTATTTAATACATGATTGGTTTTTCTTGCTACACTGATCAGGAGCAATTACTTGGATAGAACTGCCTGTCCTATTTGGTAGATGTACAAGGCTCATGGCTCGCATGATGGATTTTGAGGTTAGGCTGGTGCCAATTAGAAATCCCTAAAATATTAGATAACAATGTGGCTTATTTTTTGCTGTGATTTTAAACCTACTTTACTTATCTAAATATCTGACTACCTGAAGAATGATTAGCTCAGCCCAGAGGCAGTGATGTCCTAGAGTGTCCCCCTAAATATTATCATATTAGGAATGCAAACCCCAGGTAGCCTCCATCTTCTGTTAGATACCAGTGAATTGTGGGAAAGCAAGATCCTAGTGGCCTCCACCTTCATTTACGTATCTGTATTGAGAAATAGGATCCTGGTAGTCTCACATTCCCTTAGATATTATTGTGTTGTGGGAAGGCAGTATTCTCATGATCTCCACTGTTCCTCAGGTAGCATTGCATGGGTGCATTTGAGAACATTCCAGTTTTCTTCTGGGTGAAGCCAGCAAAGATATAGACAATGGGTTGAAAATGTTAATCTCTGTTGCATGAAGTATGTGGTGGAAATAGGGACTTTGCCATGTTTTGGAAGCCTGGAAATCATAAAGATTTTGGAATACTATTGAAACAGTACTGGAAAATGACTCCAGCTTTCAGCATGCTATGCTTGAGAATAATAGGAAATGATTGTCAATTAGAAATGTTGGATGCCTGGATAGATCAACCAGACAGAGCCTCAACAGAGAAATAAGGAGTCTAAATGAGGTTATGATGCAAATGGATGTCATAGATATCTACAGAACCTTCCACCCAAAGGCAAAGGAATATACATTTTTCTCAGCTCCTCATGGTACATTCTCCAAAATTGACCACATAGTTGGTCATAAAGCAAATATCAGCAGATACAAA
>PVIH01019996.1:11002-33876 GCA_004025045.1 Sigmodon hispidus | reverse complement strand
CTGTTTAGGTAATTAATCTGATCTTCATTTAATTTTGGTAGATGGTACCTGTCCAGAAAGCTGTCCATTTCTTCTAGGTTTTCCATTTTTGTGGAATACAGATTTTGAAAATATGATCTGATAATTCTCTGTATTTCCTGGGGGTCTGTTGTTATGTCCCCCTTTTCATTTCTGATTTTGTTGATTTGGACACTCTCTCTCTGTTTCTTGATTAATTTGGATAAGGGCTTATCTATCTTGTTAACTTTCTCAAAGAACCAACTCTTAGATTCATTAATTCTTTGTATTGTTCTTTTTGTTTCAATTGTATTGATTTCAGCTCTAAGTTTGATTATTTCCTGCCATCTAATCCATCTACTCCTTCTAGGTGAGTTTGCTTCTAATTGTTCTAAGGCTTTCAGCTGAGCTGTTAGGTCTCTAGTGTGGGATTTCTCTAGGTTTTTCATATAGGTATCTAGCGCTATGATTTTTCCTCTTAAGACTCCTTTCATTGTGTCCCACAAGTTTGGATACATTGTTGATTCATTTTCATTGAATTCTAGGAAGACTTTGATTTCTTTCTTAATTTCTTCCTTGACCCAGAGATGGTTCAGCTAAGTGATGTTTAGTTTCCATGAGTTGCTAGGCTTTCTTTGGGTTTTGATGTTGTTGACCTCTAACTTCAGGCCCTGGTGGTACGATATGTTACACGGGATTATTTCCATTTTTGTATCTGTTGATATTTGCTTTATGACCATTTATGTGGTCAATTTTGGAGAAAGTTCCATGAGGAGTTGAGACATATGCATATTCCTTTGCCTTTGGATGAAAGCTCCTGTAGATATCTATTAAATCTATTTGCATCATAACCTCATTTACACTCCTTATTTCTCTGTTGAGACTCTGTCTGGTCTTCTATCCAGTGTTGAAAGTGGGGTATTGAAGTCTCCCACTATTAGAGTGTAAGAATTGATGTGAGATTCGCGCTTTATCAGTGTTTCTTTTACATAAGTAGGTGTCCTATTATTAGGGGCATAAATATTCAAGATTAAAATTTCCTCTTGACCAATTTTTTCCTGTGATGAATAAGTAGTGACCATCTTGGTCCCTTTTAACTGCTTTTAACTTAAAATCTACTTTGTCAGATATTAGGATTGCAACCCCTGCTTGTTTCTTAGGACCGTTTGACTGGAAAATCTTTTCCCAACCCTTTATTCTAAGCCTGTGTTTGTCTTTGTGGTTGAGGTGTGTCTCTTGTAGGCAACAGTAAGATGGCTTCTGTTGTTGTATCCATCTTGTTAGTGTGTGACGTTTTATAGGAGAGTTGAGACCATTGATATTAAGGGAAATTAGTCACCATTGATTCATATTTCCTGCCATTTTTGGTGGTAACTTGCTTGTATTTCCTTTCTCTAGGGTATTCTTCTGTGGAATTATTGATTGTTTGTGATTTCATGGTTGTATCTGTGGTCCTTACGTTGGAGTTTTCCCTGTAGTACTCTCTGTACTGCTGAATTGGTAGATAGATATTCTTTCAGTCTGACTTTGTCCTGAAATACCTTATTTACTCCATCTATGGTGATTGATAATTTTGCAGGGTATAGTATTCTAGTTTGGCAGCCATGCTGTTTTAGTGTCTGTATAACTTCTGACCAAGCCTTTCTAGCTTTCATCATTTCCATTGAATAGTCAGGCGTTATTCTGATGGGTCTGCCTTTATATGTGAGTTGGCCCTTTTCTTTTGCAGCTCTTAAAATTTCTTTTTGTTCTGTATGTTTTGTGGCTTGATTATAATGTGACATGCTGACTTTTTTTGAGGATCATATCTATTTGGTGTTCTGTAAGCTTCTTGTATCTTTATAGGCATTTCCTTCTTCAGTTTAGGGAATTTCTTCTATGATTTTATTGAAAACATTATCTGTGCCTTTGAGCTGGTGTTCTTCATGTTCTTCTATTCTTATTATTCTCAGATTAGGTCTTTTCATGGTGTCCCACATTTCCTGAACATTTTGAGTTATGGCTTTTTTAGTTTTACTATTTTCTTTGACTGATATATCTATTTGAGCTACTGAGTCTTCCACTTCAGAGATTTTATCTTCTATCTCTTGAACTCTGTTTGTTATGCTTGTATCTGTGGTTCCAGCTTTTTTCTTCAGGTTTTCTATTTCCATCTTTGCCTCATTTTGTGCCTTTTTTTATTGCTTCTATTTCAGCTTTTATTTCAGCTTTTAGTTCCTGCCATGTTTCTTTCATAGATTTGTTCATCTCTTCCAATTTTTTGTTTGTATTTTCTTCTATTTCTTTAAGGCTATTTTTCATATCTTCTTTGAGAGCTTCGATGATCATCAAAAAGGTGTTTTGGTGTTGCTTCCTTCTGTTTCCTCTTCATTGCTCACTTCAAGTCTCGTATTTGTAAGATTGCCACTCTCTTCTGGAGTTACCATGCTGTTCTTTGTATTATTATGTAATTTTTTGCACTGACGCTTGCCCATGGCTTCAGTGGTTCACGATTAGGTGGCTCCTGGTCAGTTGTGGCACTTGGGCTTGTGTGCCTCCTGTCACTTCTCTGGGCAGGGTCTGAATCTGTCTTTCAGAGACCCCAGAAGTTATCTGTACGCTCAGTTGTAAGTCGGGACCCCTGTAGTTATTTGTTCACTCAGTTCGAGGTGGAGATGGGTAGCCGTGCAAATTCCCTCAGGAGCAGCTGTGGGTATGGTGAGAGGCAGACTTTATCTGCCCCTGCTATAGAGTGTGCTGGGACTCAGCAGACAGCACCCGGGCCCAGAAGCGGAACTGGAACCGATGGGTGATCTTACATATTTTTAGCTCTTATACAAATCAATAACTACTTTAGTGAATGTGATTTTAGATTTTTTAAAAATTTTTTTGAATTATATGTATATGTCTATATTATATGTATTTGTGAATTAATACATGTGAACAGTGTGCTCTAAAGAGATGTTGCTCCCCCTGGAACTGGAGTAAAAACAGTAGTGAAACAAATAATGTCATTACTGGAAATTAAGCTTTTATGTTTTTTAAGAGCAGTATGTGCTTGTAACTACTGAATAATTTGTCCTGCCTTGTATTATACAGAATCTTTTTTACCAATATCAAACATTATATAAAAAAGCAAACCTTCAGAATAGGTAAAAAACACATACAATAATAAAACTTTTCTTTTCTCTAAAATATATGACACATATAAAATATAAAACATCTCAAACAAGCCAGGTTTGGCTCAGTTTTGATAAAGAAGCACAGTAGGTCACAGCTAATGTCCACGGATGCACTATGGCCACCACCAGTTTCTGCTAAGCAACCCTTCTACAATCAAACCAGAAGTTTTGTTTGGTTTTGCTTTGTTTTGTATGTGTGTGGGATTTGTTTCACATCTTTTTTATTTATTATGAATAAAGTCATATTTTTTATCCTTGTACATCCTTGTTCATGTGTGTGTTTCAAATCACTTTATTCAGCCATCACCTTTCAATGAAAAAGTATGTTTTTGCTTAAAGTCCATTAATGAGTGAGTACATCCCCTGCTTATCCTTCTGAGTTTGTGAGACATTGCTCAAGAGGATATTCTCCAAATCCATCTATTTGTCTGCTAATGTTAGTATATTATATTTTCTTACTACTGTATAGTACTCTATTGTATAGATATACATTAGTATGTTAATCTTTTCTTCAGTTGAGGGGCATCTAGGTTGTTTCCAGGTTCTTGCTATGATGAATAATGCTGCTATGAACATAGTTGAACTAATGCTTTTGGGGTGGAAATGTGCATCTTTAGGGTATATGCCTAAGAGTGGTATTGCTGGATCCTTGGGTAGATTGATTCCCAGTTTTCTTAGAAACCACCATACTGCATTCCACAGTGATTGAACCAGTTAACACTCCCACCAACAGTAGAGAGTGTTCCCCTTGTTCTGCATCCTCTCCAGCATAGGCAGTCATTTGTGATTTTGGTCTTAGAAATTCTGACAGGTATAAAGTGGTATCTCAAATTTGTTTTGATTTGCATTTATCTGATGGCTAAATATGTTGAGAATTTTTTTCAACTGTCTTTCAGCCATTTGTAAGTCTTCTGCTGAGAATTCCCTGTTTTCATTCTGAACACCATTTTTTGATTGGGTTATTCAAGGTTTTGGGCTCTAGTTTCTTGAGTTCTCTAAATATTTGAAAGATTAATCCTCTGTCACTAGTAGGATTGGTGAAAATCTTTTCCCATTTTGTATGCTGTTCTTTTGTTTTAATTATTGTGTCCTTTGCCTTACATAAACTTCTCAGTTTCAGGAGTCCCACTTATTGATTGTTATTCATAGTGTCTGTGCTACTGGTGTTATATTTAGGAAGTAGCCACCTGTACTAATGCGTTGGAGGGTATTTCCCACTTTCTTTTCAATCATGTTCAGCCTAGATAGTTTTATGTTGTGGTCTTTGATCCACTTGAATTTGAGTTTTGTGCAGTGTGATAGGCTTGGATCTATTTGCAGTTTTCTACATACTACCATCTAACTATGCCAACACCATTTCTTAAAGATCTATTTTTTTCCATTGCACATATTGACCTCTTTGTCAAAAATCACATATGCATAGGAGTGTGGGTTAATGTCTGGGTCCTCAATTTGATTCCATTGATCAACAAGTCTATTTTTATACCAGTACCAGGCTCTTTTTAGTAATGTAGCTCTATAGTATAAATTGAAGTCTGGGATTAGGATACCTCCTGAACTTCTTTTGTTGAGCAAAATTGTTTTGGCAATCCTGGATTTCTTGTTGTTCCAAATAAAATTTAGCATTGTTCTTTCAAGGTCTGTAAAAAATTATGTTGGTATTTTGATTAGAATTGCATTGAATCTGTAGATTGCTTTTGGTAAGATTGCCATTTTCACTTTTTCACTATGTTGATCCTGCCCATCCAAAATCATGGGAGATCTTTCCATTTTATGATATCCTCTTCAATTTTTTTTTCCTCAGTGATTTAAAGTTTCTGTCAAACAGTTCTGTCACTTCTATGGTTATAGTCACACCAAATTATTTAATGCTGTTTGCAGCTATTGTAAAGGGTGATGTTTTCTGTGTTGTTTATTTAAGCCTGTTTTTCTTTAGTATATAGGAGAGCTACTGATTTTTTTGAATTAATCTTGTATCCTGCTACACTGCTGAAGATGTTTATCAGCTGTAGAAGTTTCTGGTAGTATTTGTGGGTCCCTTATATATACAATCATATCCTCTACAAATAGAGATAGTTGCACTTCTACTATTCCGATTTGAATTCCCTTAATCTTCTTTCATTCTCTTATTGCTTTGGCTAAAACTTTGAGAAGTATATTGAATAGATAAGGACAGAGGGAACAGCCTTAACTAGTTCCTGATTTTATTGTGACTGCTTTGAGTATTTCTCCATTTTGTTTGATATTATTCATTGGCTTCTTATAAATTGCCTTTATTATATTTAGGAATTTTCCCTGTATTCCTGAACTTTCCAGGAATTTTATTATTATGAAGGCATGTTGGGATTTGTCAAATACTTTTTCACCATCTAAGGAGATGATTATGTAGTTTTATTTTCCTTCAATTTGTTTATAGGATTGATGACAATTATAGTTTTTATATTTTGAACCATCCTTGAATTTATGTGATGAACCCTACTTTTTTTTCTTGTTGTAATTGGTTTGCCAGAATCTTGTTGAGGAATTTTTGCGTCAATGCTCATGGGGAAGATTGATCTGTAGTTTTCTTTCTCAGTTGCACCTATGAGTGACTTGGGTATAGGGTGATTGTAGCCTCATTAAAGAGTTTGGCAGCATTCCCTCAGTTTCCACTATGGAACAGTTTTTTGAGTATTAGTATTAGTTCTTCTTTGAATGTCTGGTAGAATTCTGCAGTAAAACCATCTGGACCTGTGCTTTTTTTTATTTGGGAGACTTTTAATAACAGCTTCAATTTCCCTTGGTGTTATGGACCTGTTTTTGTCTTTAATCTGTTCTTGATTTAAAGTTGGTAATTGGTACTTGTCCAGAAAGCTGTCCATTTTCATTTTCTTTAGGTTTTCCATTTTAGTAGAGTATAGATTTTCAAAGTATAACCCCTGATAATTCTCTGAATTTCCTGGGGTTCTGTTGTTATGTCCCTGTTTCATTTGTGGTTCTGTTTATTTGAATACTCTGTGTGTGTGTGTGTGTGTGTCTTTTGGTTAGTTTGAATAAGGGTTTATCTATCTTGTTGACTTTCTTAAAGAACCAGCTTTTTGATTCATTGATTTTTTAGTATTGTTCTTCTTATTTCTATTGTACTGATTTCAGCTTTACGTTTGATGTTTCCTGCTGTCTACTCCTTCTAGGTGAGTTTGCTTCTAATTGTTCTAAAACCTTCACCTGAGTCTTTAGGTCTCTTGTTTGAGGTTTCTCTCTCTCTTTTTTTTTCTTGTCATATTTTTTATTCATGTATCACCTTGTTCAACTCTCTTCCCCCTCCTACCCCACTAAGTCACTCTTTCTTCTCCCCATCACTTTATCTCCTCTCCTGCAAGGGCAGGAGGTTCTAAGGTTCCCAAGGTGGCTTAGTCAGCATACACTCCAGGCAGATCCACTTTCCTCACCCCAACATCAAGATTGGGTCAGGTGTTCCTCTAGAGGGAATGGGCTTCAAGGTGCCAGGTCCAAGTGTTTCATATCCCAAGCTGTTCAGTGGTTGTGGTTTGCAGCTTGAACATGCTTATCCTTCTTGGTTTGTGAGACCTTGCCCAAGAGGATATTCTCCAATTGCATCCATTTGCCTGAAAATTTTAGAACATCATTTTTTCTTACTGCTGAGTGGTACTCCACTGTGTAGATGTATCACAGTTTGTTAACCCATTCTTCCATTGAGAGTCATCTAGGTTGTTTCCAGGTTCTTGCTATTACAAATAATGCTGTTATGAACATATCTGAGCTAATGCCTTTGGAGTGCAAATGTGCATAATTGGGTTTTTTTATATAGCCATCTAGTGCTATAAATTTTTCTCTTAATACTGCTTTTACAGTGTCCCATGAGTTTGGGTAAGTTGTAGATTAATTTTCATAAATTTCATAAAGTCTTTGATTTCTTTCTTAACTTCTACACTGACCCAAAGGTGGTTCAATGTAGAGATTCTCAGTTTCCATGAGTTTATAAGCTTTCTGTGATTGTTTTTTGTTGTTGAATTCTAACTTTAGGCTATGGTAGTCTGTTATGATACGAGAGGTTATTCCCATTTTTTTATCTATTGATATTTGTCTTAAGACAAAGTATGTGATCAATTTTATAGAAAGTTCCAGGGGATGCTGAGAAGTATGTATATTCTGTTGCATTTGGAAGAAAGCTTCTGTAAATATCTATTAAGTTCATTTGCATAACATCTGTTAGAACACTTATTTCTTTGTTGAGTCTTTGTCTGGTTCACCTATCCAAGGTTGAAAGTGGGTATTAAAGTCTCTGACTATTAGAGTATAATTGATATGGGGTTTAAGCTTTAGTAGTTTTTCTTTTACATGTAAAGGTGCCCTTATATTAGGGGAATAAATATTCTTGATCTATTATTCCTGAGAGGAATAAATAATATCTGTCTAGGTATCTTTTGATTGATTTTATTTTGAAGTTTACTTTGTTGGATATTAGGATAACAATACCACCTTGTTTCTTGGGGCCATTTGATTGAAAAGTCTTTTTCCATCCCTTTATTCTGAGCCTGGGTTTGTCTTTGGAGTTATGGTATGTTTCTTGTATGCAGCAGAAGGTTGGCTTTTGTTTTTGTATCCATCATGTTAGGATGTGTCTTTTTATTGGTGCATTAAATCCATTGATGTTAAGGGATATTAAACACCACTGATTGTTACTTCCTGTTATTTTTGGTGATAGTTTGTGTGTATTTCATTCCTTAGAGATTTTCTTCTGTGGTATTATCTATTGTTTCTGGTATCATTGGTGTATCTGAGTTCTTTAGGTTGAAGTTTTTCCTCAAGTGCTTTCTGTAGTCCTGGATTTGTGTTTAGGTATTGTTTCAACTTGTCTTTGTTGTGAAATATCTTGCTTACTCCACCCATGGTGATTAATAGTTTTGCTGGGTAGAGTAATCTGGGTTGGGAGCCATGCTCTTTTAATGTCTGTTTAACATCTGACCAGGATATTCTTTCATTTTTTCCATTGAATAGTCTGGTGGTATTCTGATGGCTTTGACTTTATAGGTAAGTTGGCCCTTTTCCTTTGCAGCTCTTAAAAGTTTTTCTTTTTTCTGAATGTTTTGTGGCTTAATTATTATATAGAGAGCAGACTTTTGGGGGATCTAATATATTTGGTGTTCTATAAGCTTCTTGTATCTTTCTGGGCATTTCCTTCTTTAGATTGGGGAAGTTTTCTTCTATGATTTTATTGAATACATTTTTTGTGAGTTTGAGCTGCTTTTCTTTTTCTTCTTTTTTTCCTATTATTCCCAGGTTTAGTCTTTTCATGGTGTCCCAAAATTTGAACATTTTGTATTATGGCTTTTTTTTGTTTTTGTGTTTTCCTTGAGTGATTTATCTATTTCTACTATTGAGTCTTCCACTCCAGAGATTCTCTCTTCCATCTATTGGATTCTGTTGCGCATCCTTGTATTTGTATTTCCAGATTGATTCTTCTGTTGCTCATCCTTGTTTCTGTATTTCCAGATAGATCCTCTATTTTATCCTTTCCTTCATTTTGTGCCTTCTTTATTGTTTCTATTTTAATTTTTTAGTGCTGAAATGATTTTTTCATTTGTTGGACATTTTTTTGGTTTTCTTTCAAGGATTTGTACATCTCATTTAATTTTTTGGTTTTTATTTTCTGTTTCTTTAAGGTACTTTTTCGTATTCTCTTTTTGGGTTCTATAATCTTCATAAGGGTGTTTGTATTGTTGTTTCCTTCTGTTTCTACTTCATTGCTCTGTTCATGTCTTGGTGTTGTAGAAACATCAGCTTCTTCTGCTGGTGCCTTGTTGTCTTTTATATTGTTATATGTATTCTTGCACTGATGTCTGCCCATTGCTTCCTTGGCTCATTGTTAGTCAGGTATTAGTGGAATCTTAGTCCATTGTGGCTACAGGGGTTGTGTTTCTCCTGTCTGATCTGGACATGGAGTCTGCATAATTTCTTACTTTGGTCAGGTCACAGGATCCTTGCTGTCTGAAGGTGCCTGATTCCTACTCTGCCTTGAATACCACGAGGTCATGCTGTTCAGAAGGACATCTGTACCTCTGTGATGATGCACTCTGCCTTCAAGGCAGGACTGGACCATCTGTGATATGAATCTTGGGATTGCTGGGGAAGGCTTCTCTCAGCCCTGTTCTAGGGCAGGCCTGTTGATGAGGTCAAATCTGGGACGGTGGCTCTGGCCCCTGTAATGAGGTCCCAAAGAGGACCAGTGGCTGGAACTTGCTCACCTCCCACTGCACTGAACCTGGGACCCTCACTGTCTGAAGCTGCCTGACTCCCACTCTGTATCATACACCACCAATTCTTTCTTTACTTTTATTTTAAAAAGTGAAAACTTAGAATCACAGATATTAGCTACTGATTAAGTATGCTTGTTGATTTCTGAAAGACATAGATATAGTCCTCACAACCACATAAAAATTAGAATTAAAACTCTTATTCCAGGGAATTAAATGCTCTCTTCTATTAATTCCCTCATGCATATAGCATACTAATGTAGGCATATACATATAAAAAAATAAAAAAACACATACTTAAAAATAGAATAGGGGTTATTTGTCTTTTAACAAATGTTGAAAATAACTTCACTATATAGAGACTCATTTTTCTTTCATTACAAATTAGTAAAGCAATTAGTTGTCATGTGTTATAAGGATTGAAGTTAATGTTAATTTATTCTGTGAACTATTTAGCTATGGAGTTAGTAAATATTTTCAGTGCTAAGAGATTTAACAGAGAGGGAACACAAACTATATGTAGAATTTTAATAGAATCTAGTGGTAACTGAAGAGTGGTTGAGAGAAAAGTTTAAGAAAGAATGTATAGTTGATTAGCAGTCCCATTTATTTTTGTATTTATGTGCTTTGTGAATATAACTGAAAGAATTGAAACCCATCACATGGTCTAGAACAACCATGGATCTCTGGGGAACTGTGAAATCATCCTCCTAACTTTATTGTGAAGTCCCAACAGATGATTCTATTGAAAAGCAGTGGCCTTCAGGGGGTCAGATCAATTCTCTGTTTTTTCACCAAAGGTTTTTCTGTGTGTGTGTGTGTGTGTGTGTGTGTGAGTGGGATCATGTGAGTGTGTGTTTGTGTGTATGTTTGTATATATGTGTGTATTGTTACTTTTCTTTTTTATTTAGTCATCTATTTTGTTTGCCACACCCATAATCTGAACCACTGACTTTTGTTCATGATCCCCAATAAAGTTAAGATAGCTTGCATGTAATGAAGCTTTCAAGGTCTACAGACCCTTGGTACCTGTACCTACACATTAGTTATACTAAAAGTTATGCAAACTTGTAGTTAAGTGAACTAAACAGGATCCAAAGATGATGTATAGTAGCATTGTTTTCCTACTATTTTTGCAAATGAGTGAGGGAGGTTAGGTCACATTAAGGATTTTTAACCAGGGACTTATTTGTCAAAACTTAACTTTTGCATGGTTTCCCATGGGTACAAGTAAAGCAGGTACAGGTAAGTGCATGTCTTACCCCTGCAAGAATTGTGCCCTTCAGGGACCAACCAAGTAATTACTTTTTGCAATATGTGGCTTTATATTTAAAGACACTAAACATTAGGAGAGAATAAAAATAAAATAAAAACATAATTAATTTTAATGTTATTTCTTCCTCTTCTTTTAACTCATATGTTTTCCAAAGACATTATTAGCTCTTCATTTTTCCAAGTTCAGTTTCTAATGTGATTGGCCATTATCTGAAAGCACAAGATAAAAATAATGAGCTCTGTTTATACAGCCACCAAGCAACTTTCTCATTTTTCTAAAAAAAAAAAAAGAAGAAAATGAAAATGAATAAAACTAAATGATAAACAAGGGGAAATGTTGAGAAAACTAGTCTTTTGTTATTTGAAATATTTCCCCTTATTATTTAATATATATTACATTAATATTTAATATATTATAAGATAGTAACTATGTATTTTCTAATTATTTATGTAACTTTGAGTAAAAATACACTTAGATGACATTTTGGTCATATTCTGAATACCATAATGTAAGGTATAAATAGTCAGTATTTAGAGAAAGTTGTATTGTGGTTTATGATTTTAGAGCTTTAAGTTGGGATCCAACTAAATTTAGGCCCATGAATTATATGTCAAGACACAAAACGGGGCAGAGGAAGACTTGATTATCTTATTAAAAAAGCTGGAATGGGGAATGACTGGGTGCTTGTGATCCACTTCAAAGGTAAAGTTTTAATTCTTAGAACAACTTCCACAAGGCTCTGCTTCAAATTCTTCTACATGTCCTAATAATGCCAAGTGGAAAAGCCAGCCCTTAACATAGGTTCCTCTGGTATTAGATACTTTCCATAACATTAGGATCTTTTCTTAGCCATGGTAATTGAAAACTGTTCAGGTAAGTTCAATAAACTTAGATATTATTAAATGTAGAGCCTATTTGCCTTAGAAAGAAACTTTAAAACTTTAAATTGCTTATCTAAAGCATAGAGTAGAATATATATATACATATATATATATATATATATATGTTACTTCCAATATTTATTTCCAGATGAATCAAATAGCATTTTTTTTAACTTGCTATGGTACCTACCAGTATGTCAGTCCTCTAATTTTAATTATGTTTTGGTATATTTTTTATATTTATATACTAGCTAATGTGTTATTATATTTTGTCATAAAAATCAACATATATATATATATATTATATTGATCTTGCAGTGTATCCTGGGCTTCCTTGACTGGCTTTGAACTCACCATCTTCCTGCTCCAATCTTCTCAGCATACTGTAACTATGGACATGTATGTATTTGATTTTGTATGTGTCATATAAACATGCATTGAGATTTGTATATCTTTGAAACTATATGCCAACATATAAATAAATATCATGACTTTCATACATAATATTCTTAATACTATCTATTTCCTTGTATGTTTACAATTAAAAATAACATATATATACATATAAATAATTTTTCCCATTAGTTGCTTATTACTAGAACTTATAGAAAGACAAACTTTAGTTAATTAAATTTGCTCCTTTACAATTTTTTGTAACTACAGTGAGCAATAACTTAAAATACAAAGGACTTGCAAAAGAAAAGTATATAATATTTTTCTACTTGTTCTAAATAAAATTTACTTTTTAAATAAATAAAAACTAATTTATAATAATGAGTTTAACATTCTAAAATATTACTATTTACCTGAAAATTTATGATTTTCTTAGAGAAAAGTAACCACATATGCATTCTTTATTTTGAATAAAATAAAAACGTTCTTATTTTGGTTCAAAGGAAAAGATATAAAGTACTTGTGGTGATTTAAATAGGTATGTACTCCATAGACTTTTTTGTATGAATGTTTGCATTATAGGGAATGGTACTTTTATGAGATGTAGCTTTGTTGGAGTAGCTGTAGGCTTGTTGGAAGAATTGTGTCACTGTGGAAACAAGCTGTGAGGTCTCAGAAGCTCAATTTAGTTTACGTTCTTCCACCTACATATTAATATAAAGAACTCTTTGGGTCATCTAGCCTCTCTCAGTCCTAGCTCTCCAGGCACTTTCAGGTCTGTACACACTATTTTGGCCTGGTCTCAGGCTGGACCAGTCATTGGTTGGCCAATAGGTCTGAGATATTTCAGTCAGGAAGAATATTTTTCTAGTTCCATCAATTTGTCTTCAAATAGAACCAAACACAACTAGAGAAAAAAAAATCAATGTAATGATGTCTAACAGTATTCTCCTATATTCATAGACTGGTACATAACTCAACTGTCATCAGAGGCTTCATCCAGTAACTTATGGAAACAGATGTAGAAACCCAAAGACAAACATTAGGTACAGCTTTGGAAATCATGCTGAAAAGAAGGAAAAATGGTTGTACAAGCCAATTATCTAGTATATCACACAGACACAAAGACAACCAAATAAATAAACAAAAACCCTTAAAGAATCAACCAACCTGGGCTCATAGGAACTCAGTGTCTGAACTGACAACTATGTAGATAATGTACAATCAACATTGGCCCTCTACTTAAATGTTATAGTTGTGTAGCTTAGTCTACTTATGAGACTCTTCTTTTGGGAAAAAGGCCTGTATTTGATTCTTTTGTTTGCCTTTAGTACCCTATTTCTCATATTGCATTGTTTTCCCAGCCTTAATACATGAGAATGCTTAGATTACTAAACTTGAAATGCCAGGTATTTTAGGATCTTTGAGAGGTCTTCCTGAGAAGTGAATGAAGAGGGGATTAGAGCAAAATTGGGGTAGATGGGGGAAATGGAGAAAGAGTGAGCAGGAGAAACTGTGGTCAGGATGTAAAATAAATAAATTTAGTTATTGAGAAAAGTATATATACATCTCATCTCCTTCTCTAATACCATGCCTACCTACATGCCACCATGTTTTCTGTCATGATATTGAGCTAAACCTCTAAAACTGTAAGCCATTACCAATTAAATGCTTTCCTTTATAAGAGTTGCTATGGTCATGGTGTCTCTTTATAACAAGTGAAACCTTAACTATGATAGCACTTATCACCATATGTAATAAGTCATGTGTTTGTTGGCTGCCTATTGTTTAATCAAGCATTCCATTAGATTTCTATACTCAATACTTCCAGCATTTATTATGGATTTGCTTTATTATGCCAAAGAAAATACACTAACTAGATAAACTTTTGTTACCCTATGTAGATAAAATTTAGTTTCCATATGTAGAAAATTGGAATAAAAGTACCTCCAAAGAATGTATTTCCTACCTATATAGGCTTTGACAAAACTAAGAACATATTTGCATCACATCCATTCACTAACCAAACACTGCCTCATCTCACACATTAAAGAAAGATATCTATATCCATATATTCTGCAAACATTAGCAATATTCCTTTTTTAGAAATATATTAGTGTTTATCATTAATACAACCCAAATCAACCATTTTAATTTATTCTGATGAAATAATATAGATATAAAAAACAGATGAAGACAATTATCTACTCAAATATGCTGCTTGTGGAATAATTGAATCAGTATTATCCATAAATAACATTGAATTTAAGAGGCAAATTCTATGCCAAATGTTAGAGTGTTCCTTCATGAGAAGAAGTCATTCTTAACCTATTCATAATATCAGCTTGACATAACAGGTTAATGCTGTTTATTTACTGAAAAGTGTTATTCAAATCTCTACATTTCTAAATTAATCTTTTGTAAATTAAGTAAGTGAAATTTCAGGTAATATTTGTGTTTTGGTTAGTAACCTACATATCTTTAATATAATAAGTATAAGCCAAAGTCGACGTTTGTCAAAGGAGATGTATTTGAACTGAGACATGAGAAATAAATTTAATATCCACTGTAGAGCCTGGAAATTGTAGCTAAATTTGCATTTCATCTTTGAAAATTCCTGAGATATTTTTGTTGTAAAAGGTTCTGGAATGGACTTTCAAGTCCTGGACCAAAGGTTTAGTGTCACTCTCAGCCCCACTTTGCAGCAAATAATCACACACAGGTGTATATTATCTTTATGCTGATTGACCTAGGACTCAGGCATATAATTTGCTGATTCTTTCACCTGAACTCAACCCATCTTGTTTAGGCATGGGACTAGATACTTTTTCTCAGATTAGCATTTCAGCTCCTTTCCTCTGGGTCTACTGCCATCTCATCATCATGTCACCATTGCATCTCTGTGGCATCTGTGTGGCGGCTCTCCCTGGTGTCTGTCTCTGTTCTTCCTGTACTCTGTTTTCTTAGCTTATTAGCCCCACCCACACTAACTGTCTGCCTTTTGGCCAATCAGCTTTTATTAAATCCATAGGTGGTACAATTACTTAAAATATAACACATAACCCCACTACATACTTTTATTGTTGTTATGACATAAAAATATAGAAGGACTTAAAGTAATGAAAATACCAACATTTTACAAAGTGTATTTGGGACCTCTTGCCCATGGCGGGGATGGGGAAATGTGGAGAAGAGAGAATTACCTGATATTGTGGGAGGGGGAAGGAACCTTGAATAAGGATATACAAGGATAGAAAATGTGACTTCTTTATTCATAATAATAAAAAAGGGAAAAGAAAAACAAAGTGTATTTGCTGGTTAGGATAAATTCACATCTTGCCAGATGCTAAAATCCCTATATAAAGAAGTCATAATGAAGAAATACTCAGATAAAGTTACCTCTAGGCAAATCTGTAGAGAAGTGACTTGATTGCTAAATGATTCTGTAAGATCTGGCCTGTTGTAGATGGCATCATTCCCTGAGCTGTTGGTTCCCAAATAGTAAAAAAAAAAAAAAAAAAAAAAAAAAAAAAAAAAAAAAAAAAAAAAAAAAAAAAAAAAAAAAAAAAAAAAAAAAAAAAAAAAAAAAAAAAAAAAAAAAAAAAAAAAAAAGGAAAAACTAGCTGAGAGCTATTCAGCAAGTAAGAATTCATTCTATCTAAGCTCTTGACAGTTTCTATCTACTTCAAGCTTCAGCCACTATTATTTCCGCCACAGTGATGGTATAGAACCTGGAAATGTACCAAATAAAAATCATTTTCCAGTTATTGTTTCTTGTCATGTGTTTTATCACTACTTTGGAAATGAAACTAGAACATTATACATCTACAAAAATATGTTATATACTACAAATATATGCAATTATATTCATCCATTAAATTCAGAATGACTAATACCCTCAAAAATTTAAGTGTATATCTACAGTCTACAATCTTTTGGTACCTTTACAGTTTATTATGTGAACTATTTCTAAACTGAATTTTGTTACCCAAAGAAAGCATGGAAAAAATATTGATACATAAAGGTTGGCTAAAGCAAAACTATTCACATTTTTGTGATATTTTGTTACTAGGAAGCAGGTTTCCACTCTTCAAAGATATAGAGGTGTTAATACCAAACACATAAAACATTAACATTTAGCATCAATAATTTTTTAGTTCTCAATAAATAAGTTTTTGAATATTAAGGATTCTATATTAATATAAGAATATATTTGCAAGTAAAATAGAAAAGATTTGAGCAAATATTTTACATGTTAAGTGATAAATGACACGTCTCTAAATATATAGCAATTAATGCTAAAAAAATGAATTGGTAATAATCCATTAAAGGAGTTTACAAAAAAAAGAAAAAGAAAAGCAAAGAAGAAAGAAACCTCAGCAAAATAAAAGCACTTGAGTGTGTTGGGAGCCAGAATAATAATGTTGTTTTCTGTAGAAGACAATGTGTTATTGGAACTTGTAGTTAGAAGGCAGATTTAAGCATATATTATCAATTACTTTTGAATGGAAAATGTCTAATATCCAGCTAATGCAATAATAAATTTTTTAGTCTTTACCAGACATAAATCAGTCAGACCTTAGATTGCTGTAATTAAAAACCCCAGTCTATCCAGAACACACCCAAACTAAACATGCCTGAAGACAAGAACTATGGCAGACATATACTGGTGACTGCATCTAATGTTTTCTTATGATCTTAAAAAATCAAGGGCAGCTCAACTCACAATATTTTGTAAAATAATAGTTTAATCTTGCTTTTTTAATGAAGCTGGCAATAATTTGGAAAACTGGCCAAAATAGTTGATGAACTCTAATTTTACTAGTTTATAGGAAGTTAGTAACCTGATGGAAAAACCTTCATTTAATATTTAAGATTGTAGATTTTGTATCCATTTTCTTCTATGTAAGAAGTTAAAATAGGAGGTGAACATTCTGTAATAATATCACTATGAGTTTTGTGTTCACTTTCTTTGTGGTTGAATTGTACAGTTATTCACTTGATAGTCTTATAAAGGTCAATTTCACAGAAGGAATAAAAGAAACGTGGATTAAACTTGAAAATTATTTTCCTATTATTTATGAATACAAATAATTATTTTATAGCTTTCATTAGTTTTTACAAAATGATACTATTTAAAATATGTCCAAATATTTATCTGATTCTTTAGTCTACTTAACATTCTTTTGGTCTTTCATGTTGTTACTATTAGTTTTTTTTTCTTTTTTTCTTCTCTCATACATTACATAAAGATCTCAGTTTCCACTTCATCCCATCCTCCCAGTCCATTCTTCAATTATCCATATCCCCACTCACCCAAATCTACACTTTTTTCTTTCCTATCAAAATAAGGGAAAAAAAGAAAATAAAAAAACAAAATAGCAGGCCTCTCATGGATATCCATAAACATGGTATTGCATTAATATTAGACACAAACAGCCATTTTATGGCTGGATGAGGCAAACTTTTAATAGGAAAAGGATTGAAAGAACAGGCCAAAGAGTCAGAAACACCCCTACTTCCTCTTTTGGGAATTCCCAAAGAATATTAAGCTACACAACAGTAAGGTATGCAGAAGACCAAGCATACCCCTGCATGCTCCCTATTGTCCTTCCTGTCTCTGGGAGTTTCAATGAGCCCTGAGTAGTTGATTATGTAAATTATGTTCTACTGATATCCTCATCACTTCTGGCTCATGTAATCCTTCCTCTCCTCCTGGTGGGGAGAGTGTTCATCTGGTTTTGCCTAGTGTTTTGCTGTGGGTCTCTGCATCTGCTCCCATCATGTTGCAAGATGAATCCCTTCTGATGACAATTGGGCTAGGCACCAATCTGTGAGTATAGCAGAATCTTATTAGAAATGATTTAATTGAGTTTTAATTTTAATCTTTTTATTTTGTTTTTTAATTTAACTGAATTTATGCCAACTCTGTTTGATTCTATACTGCATCTCTGGGCTATCTTGCCTCTGCTTCCTGACCATCTAAGCTATGTCAGGCATGAGCTCACTCTCACAGCATGGGCCATAAGTTGCATCTGTCATTGGTTGGCCACTCCCAGAAGTTCTGCACCTCAAATCCCCAGCACATCTTACAGGCAAGATAAATTATATGTTGATGGTTTTGTGGCTATGTTGATGTTCATTCCCTCTTCATTCCTTTATGATTAGTGTAAGAAAGTATCACATTATTGATCCTCTGTCCTGTTAAATTACCTTTCATATTATTTTTCTCAAGCCATCTTTTATGACCAATGTAACCATGAGTTTGCTAATAGTCCCATACCAGTTCTTCTATAATTTTCAAGATAAGTTATGTCATGCCTGCCAGGATCAATTCACACTTATCAATGTTAATGCATCATAAAATTTTGTTAGAAAAAAAATCACAAAGAAAAATAAAAACAGAGAGAAATAAAATGCTCTAATATGGAGACTTAGAAATCTGGTGCTTATCAGTAACTTTACATGAGGCAAAGTAGAGTCAATCAGAGATATAGGGAGTAGAGAGAGACAAAGTACCTGAGAGGGTTAAGTGAGAAAAAAAGAAATCATCAAAAGTGTATGTTCCATTGTTGTATTAGACATTCATTACATTATTGAAGATCTCAGAAGTTATTTTTGAAGATATAAACACACACAATCTCTATTTGCACACACAGACACACACACAGAGGAGAAGAGCGAAAGGAGGAGAGAGGGGGGAGAGGGGAGAAGAAATAGACCTAGAGGGAACTGATTGCTAGACAATCATATGATACATAATTCAAGCACTTAGAAAATTAGACAAAAACTTTTTGAAGCCACTAAATAGTTGTTTGAAAAGGGTAGAGGCACATAGGAGTGGACTTGTGAGATGTATTTTGGTTAAATCCATTCCTTTCTCCCATTCCTCCCTTCCTTCCATGTGTTCACTCACCTCATTGCTCATTAAACTTCCTATACTCTCCCTCCCTCCCTCCCTCCCTCCCTCTCTCTCTCTCTCTCTCTCTCTCTCTCTCTCTCTTCTAATTCAATTTCTTGTTGGTTGTATATTGTATATCCTGAGTATGAGGGCTCTCCTCTAGTGTTGTTTTTGTACCAGATGTAGCACCAATGACTAAAAAGTCATTCCTGAAAACTCATCCTGATGCAATAAGTAAATGCATATAGGTCAGTAGCTGCCCAGCTAGAGCTGGGACTTTCTTCCACCTCTTAACTTCTATGATGGTGTGTTCTCTGGCTTCAGCTTATTCAGTCATTATGCATGTTGTCATAAACCTTGTGAATTTAGATGTGTGATATGAAAAAAAAACTCACCTCAGAGAATGTGAATGAACCTGAAAGATGATGTGTTCAAGTTAGGTACGACAGTTTCACAAAAGCAAATATTGTGTTAATTTACATAGAAAAATGTTTCAAATAAATGTTGAATTCATAAAAGGATAGAAAGACATCATAGGCTAGAAATTTGGAGAGAGATGTTGGCTTGATAATCAAAAGTTAATAATCTTTAGGCAGGAAGGAAGAAGCTTTGAGATAGATCTCGAGAAAGATGACTTCAGTCAACAGTAAATTATTGTTATCTTCAAATATCTAGTGAAATATATTTCAAATGTTTTATAATTGAAAAATCATAGATATCCTACACAGAGTGAATTAGCCATCCCACACTTTAAACATGCTGAAAGCATTCACAGATTTAGTGAATAAATCTGAATCATTTGTTGATTAAGACATCATGAATCAAAATTGAGATATCTAAAAAGACATTCTGCTGTCCATCCATCTTCATCTTGATAAAATCTAGATGTTCATTCTGAAATAATTTCACATTAACAACTGAGAAGTATAAAAGTTCAGTGATACTCAGTGAAATTTGAGTCAAATCATTTATTTATATTGTATTACAAAAATATTTTTTTAAAAACTTTACAAGTAAAATACATTTATAAACAAAATCTTAAATTAATCTCTTTATCCTCATGGCAATTAATCCTGAACAGAATACCCCATATATAAAGACAGAGATGCTAGGAGGATGAAAAATTGTCAAAAGTATCCTGAAGACTGCATTAGAGCATTGAGATTTGAGAACCAGGTTATGCTATGAGCAGAAATTAATAGATAACTTTGAATATAAAAGTGATATTGACAAAAATGATTCTAGGTGAATGCTGGAATTACAATGTAGCTTTGTTCGTTAGACTCTTATATATTAAGGAAGGAAGGGCAGGAGATAACGTGGAAAGAGAATTCAGCCAGAATTTAGAAAAAATATTTTTATCCTTCAGTTACTGGGTTGGAAAATAAATACGGTTTCTACATTCAGACTTACAAATTGTAGAAGATTTTTAAAATATGCTGAAAGTCATGAGTGTCTGCAGGACATGATCCATAAATCTGAGTTTCTCAGCAAGATCAAGAATGTGTGATTATTATTTATCCATTTTTTATTTTACATTTCAATCTCTTTGTTACTCTGTCTCTCTGTCTCTGTCTCCTGTGTGTGTGTGTGTGTGTGTGTGTGTGTGTGTGTGTGTGTGTGTCTTTGTGTCTTTGTTTCAGAACTCAATCTTGATTTTTTTCCTCAAGGGTCTTCCATGTTCTTTTTGAGACAAGAGCTTTTCTTGGAACCTAGAGCACACTGCCTTGGTTAATTTGGTTCACCAGAGTACTAGATACCATACTGCCTCTGAGTTTCTAGCACTTGGATTACAAATTTGTAGAAGCATCTGCTTTTTACATTAATTTAGCAATGGAACTCATGCTTATCAACCAGCAATTTGCCGACTGAGATGTCCTTCCCCCAAATTTGTAAACTTTTGAAAGCAATTGAGACTCTAAAATGGTTTGTGGAAGAAGTGTACAGATATCCTCAGAGAGACAATTTTTTTAAGCTTCCTAAGGGTGTGTCTAACTTCCCAAAGTATTAAAAGCATATTTCAGAGGTTTATGGGCTTAACAAAAAGCACATAGAGAACCTTACTTAGTGATGATGTAAGCTAAAATATGTGCCTGACAAAATAGAGTTTATAGAAGTGCCATTTACTACCTTGTTCTATGCAAACCCTGTCATACTCCTTGCTACCTCCCTGTAAAATCATATATATATATACCTTACTGTATACTCTTTGGTTTGATATTGATAGTGAAGGTTTGATTGGGAATATTCTGCTTTTTAAAAATGTATATCTCTCTTACTTAAAATAATAGTACCAATAAAAGTAGATTGAGTAGCCTAATTCTGCTAAGTATTACTTAAAAGAAGTTTTTTTTTTCACTAATTGCTGTATCTGTTTTGAGTTTCACAGTGTAACTATAATTCCAAGAAACAGTGGCCAGAGTTCAGATATAGTGATTTTCCTTCTAGTTCGAATGAGGAGCATAGTTTACTGCCTGTTTTATTTTTTTTCACACATATACACATAAATATACAAAGAAAAACTTCCTTCTAAGATAGTAAATGACTTTTTCATTGCCGCCAACATTGTGAACTTTATGTATCATTGAGATCTGGTGAGGTTTCCCATACTCATGTTGGTATGTTTATTGTTGTTTGTGGTGATATATTGTATTTTTAATAATAAATAGTCAGGACAAAGCCATCTCTCCAACCTTTTTTTTTCTTGTAAGACAGAATTTTCTGTGTAACAGTTCCAGCTGTCCTGGAATTTACTCTGGAGACCAGCCTGGCTTTGAACTCACAGAGACGCTACTGCATCTGCCTTCCAAGTGCTGGAACTAACACCATGTACCACCACTGCCTGACTGTTAGGCTTTGAAACCACAGAGATCTCTTTCTCTGAAGTGATGAGATTAAAGAAATAGCTCACCACTCCATGATCTTCAGAGCTTGGTTCTTTGGGTAGTTTGTCCTCTGATTTTCCAGAGTATTTTTATTAAATATATAACATATCACCACTTCTGTTTTTCGTATTTAACCCATGTTTCAAGAGTCATCTTGTTGAGAAGTTTTAGATGTAGGTCCTGAGATTACTTGTATAACCAATCTCATAGCAAACTCCCTGATCTTATAATTCTTATACTATTTTTATACCTATTCTGCAATGGTTTCCTGAGCTTTAGGTTGAACAGTTGTTTTGGACATGTATTCATTCAGTCTGGTCTTTACAGAAATTTTTTTTTTCCTTCTTTATTTTGTATTCAACAAAAAAACAGTAAAATGAATTTAAAATGTGGGAAAGTTAATAACTATAAAGAGGATAAAAATCATAAGCATGACTTATCAAGGGTGGTAATGCAAATAAGACTGCTACACATATATTTACTTTGTGTTCAGCTTTCCCTCTGAATTTTTTTTCCATCCCTATATATCCTTATTCAAGGTCCCTTCCTCCTCCCACCACATCTGGTCATTTTTCTTCTCTGCAACTCCCCATCCCTTCCCTGGGAAGGGAGAAGACAGTCCTACCGTCCCACTGACCCAATAATGCTTGGATCAGTCTCCATTCCAGGCCAAAACCAATTTTGTCCCCCCTCCCTCAAGAGTGAGTCTGGTGTTCCTATAGTTGGAGTGGGGTTCGAAGGGTCAGTCCAGGGTGTTTCTGATACCAAGCTGTTCAGTGGTTGTGCTTTGCCGCTTGGGCATGCTTGGCTTTTTTTTTCTTGTTTGTTTGTTAAGAGACCACTAGTGACTGAGTACATCCCCTGCTTATCTCTCTGAGTTTGTGATACCTCGCTCAGGAGGATATTCTCCAAATCCATCCATTTGCGTGCGAATTTTAGGATATCATTTTTTCTTACTGCTGAGTAGTATTCCATTGTGTAGATGTACCACAGTTTGTTAATCCATTCTTCAGTTGAGGGACATCTAGGTTGTTTCCAGGTTCTTGCTATTACAAATAATGCTGCTATGAACATAGTTGAGCTAATACCTTTGGAGTGTGAATGTGCCTCTTTAGGGTATACACCC